>PVQB02000341.1:0-101472 GCA_002980475.2 Fusarium beomiforme | reverse complement strand
CACCCATACACTATGGAGCCAATTGTCTCGCAGGACGGTAACCCCATCGACACCTCAAACAGCGACACTGCTGTTTCTGAAGTCTTTGGTCATCCTGTTCAAGATTTACATCTCACCCTTTGGGATCTTTTCCAAAACGCTGCCGCTTCGAGCCCCGATGCAGATGCCCTTGTCTCGCTTTGGCAGCCACACAGTCACCTGTCAAATGACGATCATCAAACCTCAAATGGCACTAGCGAGCCATACCTAAGATGGAGCTATTTGCAGCTGAAAGAAAAGGCGGAGCTTATCGCTGAGTCTCTAAGAAAGTTGGGTTGTCGGGAGGGGATGCGGCTGGCTGTTGTTCTTGGCAACTGTGCTGAATGGGGACTTTTATTCTGGGCAGCAGCTAAGATCCGTATGGCATTCGTGCCTCTTGATGCAACAGTTCCTCGAGATGCGAAGAAGACGATACTATCCGTTAAGCCACAGGTGGTGGTGGCACAAGATGTAGAGTGTACAAAGGCCCTCGATCTTTCTGACGCCCAAATTTCACAGTCAACTGTTTTCATACTGTGTACAGGGGATAGTCTCAACAACTGGTTGACCTTATCTGATCTGCTGAACTCTCCAGAGCGGCAAGTTGATTTGGCCTCAAAGATAACCGATAATGTTGACTACAATCAAGACGAAGACCCGGCACTCATCATCTTCACAAGCGGAACAACAGGCGAACCAAAAGGATGCTGGCACACGAACCGCAATCTCATCTCTCAATGCTGCGACTTTGACCCTGAGGTCAACGCCATGGGGCCGTTGAAATGGCTTATCCACACGCCCGTCTCTCATGTCTTCGCCATCAACAACGCCCTTCGCGCATGGCGCTGGAGTGGCACTGCTGTGTTTCCCTCCAAGACTTTCAACGTGGATGCCACGCTCAAGGCCCTTGTGCAAGAGCAGTGTTCCATCATGTCAGCCACTCCCACCCTCGTCAAGGCCCTTATGGCACATCCAAGCTTTCCCAATGCTGATCAGTTGGACCTCCGTATTGTCACCATCGGCGGTACTTCCATTGGCTCCGAAGACATTCGACTATGTCGCGAAGGTTTAGGTGCAGAGATGGCCATTCAAGTCTTTGGTATGAGCGAAGGCGCTCCTATCATCACTTGGCAACGATATGACCCTAATCTGGTCGATGGCTGGCATCCTGGTGTTGGCAAGGTGCTTCCAGGGGCGGCAGTGAGGATCTGCCGGCCCGAAACACGGGAAATACTACCTCGATCGGAGATCGGAGAATTGCACATTGGCGGGACATCTGTCATTACTAAATATTTCAACAGGGGTGCTGATGGATCCATGTACACTGATGAAACAGGCAACTGGTTAGCCACTGGAGACCAAGCCAGAATCGATGAAAAGGGTGTGGTTTATATCCTTGGCCGGTACAAGGATTTAATTATTCGTGGCGGAGAGAACATTCATCCTATCAACATCGAGCGGGAACTTCAGCAACTCGATGGCTTACAGGTCAGTTTAACATAAATTGAATGCGCACCCGTTACTAATACTTCTCCAGGTTCAAGTCGTCGGTGTTCCAGACGATCTTGCTGGTCAAGTTCCCGTTGCTGTCGTCGTTTTACCCGAAGACATGACTAAAGCGCAAGTCATGGAAAAAGCGAGAAAAGTCGACCCACGCTACGCACTCGACAATGTTTATACCCTACAAGAACTTGGACTCGACGGGTTTCCATTGACATCTCTCGGAAAGGTCAAGAAACAGAAGCTCAAAGAAAAAGTGTTGCAACTTCGCCAAGCAAACAGTGCGTCCAAGAGCCAACTCAGCAATGGAACATCAGTGCCACCATTTGTGGACAAGCTGCTCGATATCTGTGAGCAACTTACTGGCACCCGACCTTCAGTAACAGAGAGTTTCAAATATCTTGCCGACAGCATCACTTTGCTGCGCTATTGCGATAATGTTCTCCGCGTCTGTGGCCAAAGACTCTATCTTCAGGACTTTGTCGAGAACGACACAGTCGAGAAGCAAGCGCATCTCCTCTTGTCTCGAAAGTTACAACAAGCTCGTCTTGTTGTTACTCCAGAAGTCCCCAAGTTAAATCCTCCTCAATCCAAGCAACAACCACAAGGGCACAGCCTCGCACCAGACTACTCGAATGCCCCAGTCGAAGAGAAGGACACATTCTTCTTCGCCAAACGAGCGGTAGTACGTGCAGGCTTCTCCCCTTCTGACATCGAAGACGTACTATCGATCAGACACTCGCTCCATCGGACAGCGATTGGGTTACGCCCGCAGTCCTACCACAACCGCATGGTGTTTCGCGTCTGCAACGTTGCGCAGCATCAGATTCTGCGCGCCCTGCAAAAGGCGCTGGACTCGAGACCGATGCTCAGGACGATTGTGTTCCCTGCCTCGAATGGTGTTCCGTTTCACGCTGTGCTGGCCACCAGTTCCGCACTTGTTGCTCAGCTTGTTCACGAACTTGAGGTTGACTCTGAAGAAGATGCTTGGAACATCTTCAAAGATGACTCTACACAGAGTCATTCATCGCCTTTCATGTTTCAGGCCGATGTTGTCAGAACCATGTCGGATGGTCAGCTGTTTCTGAGTTTTACGTTCAATCACTCTGTCATTGATGCGCTTTCGATTACACAGTGGTACCACGACCTGGATCACTGGATTCAGGACATCAACACAGATATTCCAGCCTTGACTCCATATCGGCTCTTCTCCGATCTTTTCACTCAGTATGAAGATAGCGAACCTGCTCGGAAGAGTATCGAATTTCATGTCCGTAAACTTCGCGGAGTTTCGCGATTCAGCCATGCTTTGTGGCCCCGTCAGAAAGCACCCGGTGTGTTGATAGCCAATGATGATGGCTCAACACTTGCAAAGGCACGCCGCCATTTTCGTAATAGAACCTGGAACGGCGAGTGGGACACTCGTGCACGAGAGTTCCAGTACCCACGATCAGGTCGAGTACTCGCACTGTCGGGTCTCACAAAACTACAGGATGAACACAACATTCATCCGTCACTGTTCACCAAGAGCGCTATTGTACTATTCAATGTTCTTCAAACTGGTTCAACCCATGCGTTTCTCAACGTGTGGGAAAGTGCGCGCTCATGGCCTTTCATCCCGAAATGGATGGACAAGCTTCTTCCACCCGCAATGAGCATCGACGGCCCAACTGTGCAATGGATACTGAACATGGCCGAAGTAAGTCGCAGCGAGACTGTGCTTGAGTTCCTTCAGCGAATGATGGCTGAGGGAGAAGAGACAAAGCAGCATGAACATGTTCCGTGGAACAAGGTCATCCAAAGCCTCAGCGACGAAGGACCAGCTGCAGTCACTGCATCATTCAGGCAATCTTTTGTTTGGGATGTTTCACTAGCCATGAGCCTTGCCAAAGGATCTCAATCGACTTTCGCTACTCTCGATCCCATTGCCCGCTACGATTGGCCTGACTGGTAAGTACTGTCTTGTCTCTTGTCATTAACCCACAACTAACATGTTAAATAGCGGTTTTTTCTGGAACGCGTTTATGATCGATTCAATCTACCTGTATTTTATTGCTTCCTGGGACACGGCGCAAATGAACGATAAGGAAGTGGACGGATATTGTGATGCATTGTCCGATGTCATGAGAAAGTTATGTGACGAAAGCAACTGGGACAAGAAGGTGAGCGTTGTGTTTCAACTATGAGTAATGACGTGTATCACGAATGGGAATATGAAGGCGTTGTTCGGGAAATAATATTGGACGAAATCTTCGGTTATACGAGTTATGACGGGAATAATGATGGTATCATGGGATAGTACTGGGAGGCGCTATATTTGTTATTATATCTCCTTAATTTTTTTCTTTCTAATCACTTATGTTTTGAGTCGAACTTGACGTCAATTTGGTCTATATTTAAGGGCAGATCCTAGCCCATCTAACGCCGACAAAAAAAAAAAAAAAGCCATTTTAACCCTGACAAAGGATATTAATGTCTCTATGACCAACGTGTTTCTCTATTGTACTCAACAATGGTAAAATACTAGAGATGTCGTATCTCCACTCCCTGAGAAATAGACTGCTTTTCTGAGCTCCTAGAGTCCCGTCTCCAGAAAGAAGAGTGAACCCTCGGTTCAGATCAGCCTGGAATGTTGTGAATCTTCTAAACCGTGCGGCCGTAGTGAGTTTTTCGGAGGCGGTCTCCGGAGTCCAAAGCTCATATCCCTCTCGGTGTGCCTGATTCACAAGCTTTTTAATATACCCTACAGCATCGTTGACGATACTCATGAGTTCAAGGACCACAGCAGCATGAAAGTCACATGGACAAAGAACATAGATCTACTCCGCTCGAAGTTCATCAACGGTAGGATAGACTTTCTGGAAATGAACTTCTTGATGCTGAGATGGGGCGTCCAGAGTTTCTCCTTATCGTTAGGGCGCTTGAAGGGAACGATGCAGCCACAGAGCATACTAGAAGTCTTACCACAAGTCGCCATATCAACTCGGAGGTGAAGCTCCATCACACGAAGACGATGGTTGAGTGCTCGAAGTTGCATTTCTGCAAGGACTGGATGATAATCTGATCGAATTTTCGGAAGCATACGACCCACTGTGACATCAAGCATGAGATAACAGCCGGTTTAAGGACCTCGATATCAGAAGTAATGCAGTTTGGCTGCATAAGAAGCATGAGATCCCAGAAAAGCTGTGTTGAAAGCCAGAGATCATCATATAGGGCTTTGATGTTGTCCATCTCCTCACCAGGAATTTGGAGCTTTTCAAGGAACTGAAGTCCAGAAAGGTTATAGTTTGGGCAAAAGTAGCCAGCAATTGGTGAACGAAACCCTCTTGCACTGAATAGATGCGGGCCTGCAGGCGCACCGAACATACTAGCCGGGCTAGCGAGCCTCTCGTCAACGAGCGTTTTATGAATCTCGTCTACGTCCTGCGGCTTGCGAGCGGGTAGATCTTGGTCGTTCTCCATGCTCCGCTCGGAGTTCTGACTGAACTTCTGGCAAGAGTTTTGCCTTACAGAATATTTATCTGAGCTGAAATGCCTAGCAGTAGGGAAGAAAAACTCTAGTACGCCTGATCATCTTGAGTTCTTGGGCCACCAAGTGTACTTACTAGAGGGACTCTTGATTCTCTGATCAACAGTCTCTTTGTGGTACCGGCTTTGAGACTACTCACGGGACGAGACTATCGTACTGAGATTGTTACTTTGAAATGGTAGGCGTCTCACTTAAGTAGACGCCAGGCATTATGAAAGCTCCAGAGTTCGCCTGTTCATCTCGCTTCTTACTGCTCCGACATCTCCCAGCTTGAGTTTTCCATACAAATTCCCGCTTACGTGTTAAAGGAAAAGTTGAACTGTTAATGTGTTTCCTTTTGTTCAATGACCTAATGCTTTCAGTCAGTTGTTCTAGAAGCTTGTGTATGCAAGTGTCATGCATGTTCCCTTCTCTCTTACATGGAGACCTGCAAAAGAACAGCGCGGCTTGCTTGATTTGTTTTGAAGTTTCTCACTTTCTGCAAAGGTCATTTTATGAAATTCAACCTAAATATTTAACCCAGATCTGATACCGTTGGCGAATTGCAGTGTTCCTTATTCAGGTATCTAAGGTTGGTAGTTAGTTATTGGCTGAAAACACCATCTCACTTAGCTACCTCTGCCAAGGCTGAGTGCAAACTCAGCGAGGCAAACATTTGTTAAGGGTCTGTGCTGGGCAATGTGACTCGAGTTCAGCCATTTTAAGCTAAAGAATGTAGAACAAAGAAAGTAATCAAAAGTACAGGAGCGGCACACGCTCTGGATCAATGACCAGTTGTTGGTTGTTTGTCCTTGGTCAGGAAATGGTGTGTAGTGGTTCAATGGCCTTTGATCTATAAATACCTAACTCGAAGACCTAACAACCACCAACTTCAACTCAACAGACACTCGTGATCCCACACTTGCAATAACTTTCATTATCAATCAAATCAACATCACTGGAAATCTCAATTCAACTCATTTCGCCCAATATGCCGGCCCCATTGGAATACCTCTCAGATGAATGGACCGACACCGACGCAGAAATCAACTCAGGCAACTTCTCAGATATTTGCTCTAATAACGGATATGATGACGATTCAATCGAAGGATCAGACGCTGGATCAGAAGCTGGGTCGGATGATGGCTCAGACGACGACTCAGATGACGGCGGGCTTGATCGCGAGATCTTCGGCCCCCTACTTGACATTGGCGAGGACTCGATCCTCGCTCTAGCAACTAGAATCGCGCAGGACGTGCTTCATATTGCTCCAGACAATGCAGAGCTTCTGGACACACTTTCCGGTTCCTACAACATCGTCCACATTGTTCAGGTAGAAGATCTCAAGCTCGTTATTCGAATCCCTGCTACAGGCTGGGGTGATGGAATGACAAAGGATGCGTCAGATGCCCTTGCATCGCAAGTCACCACAATGCGTTTCATCCGAGAAAAGACCAGAGCTCCTGTGCCCGAAGTTTACAACTGGGACCCAACTATCAACAATGAGATTAGTGCGCCATTCATCTGTATGAGCTTTGTTCCCGGAGAGACCGTGTCTAGCGTCTGGTTCAATGAGTCAATTGATACCGAGGCGCGGGAACAACTTCGTCTCAACATTCTGACCAGTCTGTCAGTCATCATGGCCAAGTTCTCTTCTTTGAGTTTCGACAAAATGGGCTCCATCAAGCAAGCAGAAGATGGGACCATCTCTATAGGTCCGCTGTATGAATGGGATGAGAATGAAGATGGCAGTTTGCATGCTAAAGCTGTGCGCACATACTTCTCAACAGATGAATACCTAGCATGCAACATGCAAACCAGAACTGATGACAGTGTTTGGGACCGTGCAGAAGCCAAGATGATAGAGGCTATCCTAGAACACTCATCATTTCTTCATTCTCATTCTCGCTTTGTTCTAACTCCACCCGACTTTGACTCCCAGAATATTCTTGTGGATGAAGAAGGAAATGTGACTGGATTGATTGGCTGGGACCATTGTCAGACAGAGCCACCCCAACTTGGCTACGCCGCTTATCCAGGATGGATTACCAAGGACTGGGACCCTTTGATGTATGGCTGGCCCTATGAACAGGACTTTGAGGACTCGCCAGAAACCCTGCAACGATATCGGGAGCACTACAACAAAGAGATGTGCAAGGCATTGTCGGGGCATGAAGACATGTCTCTCACAAAGGATTCCCACATCGCTGAAGCAGCCTTTATGGGAGCACTTAACAACATGACTAGGCTGGACATCTGCCGCAAGTTTGTCGAAGTCGCTCTAAATTTGGACCAAGACGATGCTCGGGGAGTTCTCTTGGATATCGGGGATGGTGACTATGACAAAGGAAAGTGGGATGTGTTGAAAGACAAGCTCAAGGCTTTGGTTTGTCCGCCGGCCACAACCTCACAGACAGTTGAAAGAAGCGGAATAGTAGACAAAGGGGCCCTGGGAATTGATACATATTCGTTTCTGTAAAAGTACTACCTGACGGTGACTTTAGAAGACTTTTTACTTATAAATTGAATCATAATCACCTAAATCATCATCTTGACTAAGACAACGCTCGAATACAGCTCCATAAACCCATCATTGAACTATCACTATGCCGTGCAGCAAGAGAGAAGGAAAGCATCATTGGTAAGTAACCCTCCCTCCAACCCCCTGCAACCCATGAATAATCGCAGGAGTTAACAACAGCAGCCCTGTTTGCAATCAAAGTGCGAAAACACGATGTGTGAAAAGACAGCATCTCAATATTTGTGGTAAATGTAAGCGTCCTTTTTCAGCGAAGCACAATCGCCGACGTCCCCATTGCTTGGGACAGGAGGTGAAAGAGGCTCAGAGGCTGTCGAAGTAGGATACTATCATCGAGGAGGAGGAAGAAACCTGATACGTAATGTAGGATTTCTTGGTGTAAAGAGGAGGAAGAAGGAGAGTGGACGGAAGATTGGTCTACGGTTGAGGATGTTTGGGTATAGAATGGCTCAGTGCAGACTGGTCTCTATGTTAAGCCACGTTTCTGGTGTCGTTTTTGTTTGTTGTATGTCTTCTTGCATTGGGTCTTGATTTATGCTTTTGTTTCTATGTGAGTTGTTTAGAATAGCTTTGTTTCATAGTCAGGTGCCCGGTGCCCTGATTATATGTCTTTTTGTTGACTCCAGTCCCAATTAACTCTACTCCGTGATAAATACCCAGAGGCAGATATAATGAAAGTCTGTTCCAGCAGTTGATGAAATGATCAATGAACTGGTTGAGGTTCTGTATCTTACTTTTCTGTTTAAATTGGACCACCAAGCCTCATGGACTCCTCCAAGAAGCCTGGAACTTAACTTAGAACTAAAGCTACACCCGTGGCATAATATTCATAATAATTATTTTATATATCTAAACGTAAATTTATAGAACTGATTTGAGATCTATATATAGTGGAATGATGCTGTCTCTTTCGGTTTGTCTACCAAGAAACCTACTCATCTAAACTGTCCAAGACCAGCTACGCTGGGGCGACTTGCTATTCTGTTTCACGGCCTGCAATTTTTTGACTCATGCACGTACTATTTCTCAAGTATTGATCTTCATGGAAAATAAAATTGGAGGGTAGTTTCTGACTCAAAGAGGTGATAGAAAACGGCACATGTCAGAGAAATCATCTTGGCAGTGTTACTACAGGGTTGCCTCGACTAACAAGAGCCCTTCTAAATCACAAATGCGCATGCTGAGGTATTGTTTAAAGAGAACACTCTAAAATATGTTGTATACTTTCCTAAACAGAATAAATTTAGGCACTTGAAGGCTTTTAACATCTTATAGAGGAAAAACGTCATGCTCAGCAATACCCTGGTTGAAGCCCCTGAACTTGCTGCGAAATACCCTGCAACGGTTAGCATTACCAATTGACTGGCTCAAAGAATGAGCCTACGTTAGATACGAGCAATAATCACAAGGAAGATTTGATGTTGGTGGTTATTCTTGGGGAGAACCTTTATCTCTAATGGCCTTTGGTGCTGAAATCACATAATATTAATTGAGAGGCCATCGGGAACGTCTATCTCTTCAAACCTCATTTTGAATTACGGACTACCCAAAATTCACGATATTTTTGGACCATCTTTTAATCCTAAGGTAGATTCTTGGTCAGGTGGCTAGACAACCCGCACGATATACTTTTCTTATTGCGCAACCAATCGACCTTTCAGCCAAATCCTCATGGGCGAACAAGTAATAGCATTTACACGTTGAAAAATATCCTGCGTAAGAGAATAGATATGTCAATTGCAAAATTTGGTCTACCTTGGCTTGACAAGCGTTGTTCCAATTCTATAACTGGTTGGCTTGTGTCTTGCTGTTCCTGGTGTCAGAGCCTGCATTCTCGAGACGTAGCTTACAACAAACACGTGGACACCATGGCCCTAAGGGAGTTCAAAAACATCAAGACTTTGATCCTAAGTGACAAAAATATTTAAGTAAGCTTAGATGGGATTAGGATAATTCAGGACAAGTCACAGCGCTCTCTAATGAGCTTATCTATACCCATTGACTCAAAATCTCGAGTCTCCTGACACCAAAGATCGAAACTGTAACTCAGTCTCAAGTTTCAGGTACACAAGACTCTTAGGTACAGTTAGTGTGTCATTTGACAACAAGAACTTTGGCTCGAACAGCGCGGCCTCATACCAATATGTAAAAGGCTCTCTAATTCCTACCTGGGGTGGCAGGACAGTTATAATTCATTTCTTTGCCCGTTTCTTAACAAAATCCAGTGATTTCAAGATGATCATGCCTCTAAAGATCCCGATAAAGAATGTTCCAATGACTCCATGACTAGAATATTATTCTAAAGTATCTTTCACCGAAAGTCAACTTGAAATACGATTACAATGAAGCAACTTTCTCCAGTCACTGCATAGCATAGTAAGAGATACGAAATTTACGAATAAGCTTTGTTCTCTCAATTTAGGGAGCACGGAAGTTTTAACTCAAGCTTCAGGCGACCACCAAATAGCGTAACGCAAAAAAAAGTTTTTCTTAGAGATCTATAAAACCTTTGAAAGCCCAATGTTGTAGCTGCTAATTCTTTCTTGCATTGATCCAGGATCATTCTAAAACTCGTGACCAAGGAATCTAAGAGAAGAGTTATACCGTAAGTTTCGCTTGAGCGAACACGATGATACTGAACGCTAGCACTCAGACTCGGCTTCCAGCACCAAGGTGTGGCCCTTGCTAAACCTTCTAAACTTCAAGAAGTTCTGTTTATACGACGTCGATATACCCGACATCGTGATGAACAATCCAGGACCCCTGAATTCCAGTCCAGACTACAAAGTTTGAGGATTAAAGGAGGTAATATCAGCACCGCCTTAGTCCAGTACATTCTTGCCCGATACAAAGCCTTACGGGATTTGAACTTGGATCTGGCATTCTGCGTCAGATTAGGTTGCCGCAATCCGAATGTGACCCTATCCGATTTTGGAGCTGTTCTCAGAAACTTCGGTCAAGGCCTGGTCAAACTGAAGCTGGACTATGAGCTTTTTCACCACTCCGACCAAGGCAAGATTGGTTTTCTAAGACAACTCGATCGCCTTGGGCATCTGACAGTCATGAAAGATGCCCTTGTTGGTAAGGGCAAGGACGCAATGCCACTGACTGAAGCCATCCCCACATCGTTAGAGACGCTTGTATTGCAACTGATGCGTTGGCCACAGTGCCCAGTGAACAGAATGAGGGCGAAACGGTTGGTTGAAGACGACAAAGCGTTGCATCTGTTTAACAACCATGAGTTCCCGAACCTGTATCAAGTTTCATACAAATATCTGGGTGAGCCGTATATGATTACATGTGTTAGGCCAAATCCTATCAGGCGTGAAATCAGACGGAGGGATTAGAAGAGATCTGATTTCCTTCTAATGACATAGAAGAACTTGATTGAAAAAGTGAATATCAAATTCGTTTCATGTTCTAGATGTAGATGAATTGTTGACTTGGAAGTTACAGCATGTTCTCATGGAAATAGACCGAATACTGCACTCATGAAATTCACGCCTCAAATACATAAGAAGTTACACTGATGATTTGAACCTGTATTTGTTGGTATATTTGCATCATTCCAGCTACTATCATAGTCGAGATTTTAATATCACGAGATTTTGTCTTTACTCCATCGATATAGCAATTTACTTATTGAGAAAGTTTTTCTGGCCATCTATCTATGCTAATCCGAACCGATATAGAAATTGCCTTGATCTCTGGGATATATTGGGTTAAGAGAGACTCAATGCTGCACAGTAATTTATAGAGTACCTTTTCGAACCTGGGTGCCTGGTCATATTGGCCTCGTCGGTCAGGCAAGGTGCCTTACGCAGAGGCCTAGCAATTAAAACAGAAGTTCGGCAGGATAAGGTGCTACTTTATGTACCTTGATTGATCACGCCCGCGGGCCAGCAGCGTGTGACACTGGCAGATTATTTCTTCCTTTAGCACACTCAGTCATTACCTTATACCTCAAACACCATCACCATGTTGGAACACGTGCCCGATGATATTTGGGCTCATGTATTTTTTCAACTTGAGGGCGATGTTCCGGAAGAAGAATGGCAGCCTCCTGGTACCAATATTTCAAAGTCGGCCTACCCACCACTCTGCTCCCTGAGCCGCGTTTGCAAACGCTTCCGCCGGATTGCGCAGGTGTCCCTCTACCGAAACATTTCCCTGTGTTCGAGCTCTCAACAAGTACTCCAAATAGTAAGAGAGCTACAACGAGTTCCTGACCTAGGCCTCATCACGAAGCAGCTCTGCCTCCGGCATCACGAAACCCTCCCGCCTACGGATCTCCTGGACAACCTAACCAAGATCTTCCTGTCCCAAAACGACGATGGAATCCCTCCAAGCCTCAAAAGGGTCATACTGCGCGAGCTAACTTACTCTTATTCATCTACGAGAGTTGGGATATCCCAGAAACTAGAAGGGCTGTTCTTACTCTTGACGCCACGTCTGCAGAAGATCGACATAACTCTTCACCCTTCAAGTTCTATACCATTCCTTTTGGATGGCACATTCAGAACTCAGGAAGGCTATGATCGTTTCAAAATTGAAACCACCGAAGGCCCATGCTATAATGGTATCCCTAGGGCGCTCTATTTCCAAGGCCTCGAGACCGTGGCTCTCAGAGCAGAAGGGATGAGGCAGCGTATGCCCATGCGATTGACTACATGCCGAGGCCTTCTTCGCCACCCAAACATGAAGAACCTTACTCTCGGCGGCTTTATATGGCATAACGATGATTTCAAGAACCTGGGTCCGAGCAACGTGCCTAGTAACCTGACAAGGCTTGAACTCGACGATTGCGTGCTTGAGTCCCATTCACTCAAGTATATCTTAGAGAGGTGCAAAAGTCTCCACCATCTCACTATGACCTTTTCAATCGACCAATACTGCAGAATCACTTCATACTATCTTGATGCCTTTGGTGCAGTCCTCAGAGAGTTTGGAGAGAATCTAATCGAGCTCACAATCTTGATCAAAGGTGAGGGAGAAATTTGCGTGTTTCGCCCAGGTTGCGTGGGATCTCTCAGAGAACTGGCAGCACTCAGGCATCTATCTATTGGCAGGCTCAACTTTGTTGGGCCCCGACATGAAGGGGGGGAGCAGAAGGTGGCGCTGCAAGACGCCCTGCCTCGGTCATTGGAAACCCTTACTATCATTGAATCGGAGGCCACAGTGCTAAGATGGGAGGGAACAAGGGGGGTAAATTTCGAGCAAACGGATGAGCAAATCCTTGATATGCTCATCCTCTCACAACACCTACCGAATCTAAAGCAAGTCCATGTAAAACTGCCTGACTATTTAAAGCCACAGGGTCTTCCGAGCAACAAGGATATTGAAATCGAGGGTTGGCACATCGAGCTACAAGAGTACCTGCTTGAGGTACAAATGGAGGACGAAGAATGGGTGGCGGATGTGTCTTTTGAGTTACATGAAGCTATAGCTACGGCGACTCGGATTGGCTAGGTCTGTTGTTGAAATAGCCGGCTGTTGGAACCCTGGTTCGTCTTTCATGAGACCAAGCTGGGGCGGCTAGTTTTCACCCAAGAAGCACTCCTACGTCGGCTTTGCGAAAAAAGGCCTTTCAAGAACGACCTTGATTAAGTAGGAAAGTGACATCTGAGTTATCGTTTTATTGTGCCTAATGTTAACGAGTATTGTGATACAATCGTCCTTGAACCACACGATTTTAGATATGCAGTTCCATCTCAAATCTTTAGCGTTGATTTGTTCTGGTCCGTCAGTTTCTCAAGCTTAGTCATGATTCAACCCATCGGAGCATCACCAGAGCTTAAACATCGAACCACTGCCATCATCCTTAATTAAAGAGCCAAAATGGAGAGCGCACTTCCAAAATTCAGGTCAATTGGCTCTGCATGCAGCGGTAGCACATTGATACGAGTAACATCTTGTGCATCTTGCTCTTCCTCTTCTTCGAGGAGCTTCACCAGCTTGAACCGCCCCCCACCAAACTATCCAGGCCATGTCCCGTTGACGAGAGTTGAGCGGGCCGGACTCGCCATTGGAGCCAGCGTGATGTCCTTTTTCAATCCCTATCGCCATGGTATGTGACTTGTTCCCTTATGTAACTTTTCTGTTTCCCTAGCTGACCGCCCATAGATCTCATCGCTGCTACTGGGGAAGCTACTGCTACACCCTACTTCATCTACCGTCTTCGCGACGCTATGCTTGCCGATCCAACCGGCCGTCGTATTCTCCGAGCCCGACCTCGAATCAACTCCAAAACGTTATCCCTCGAAGCTCTACGCGCACTGCCCGAAAACACCGTTGGTCGCGCCTACGTAGGCTGGCTCGATCGCGAAGGCGTTTCTCCCGATACCCGATCCTCAGTACGTTACATCGACGACGAGGAGTGCGCATACGTCATGCAGCGATATCGCGAATGTCACGACTTCTACCACGCTCTGACAGGTCTGCCCATCGTGCGCGAAGGTGAGGTTGCGCTTAAGGCTTTTGAGTTTGCGAATACTTTACTTCCCATGACGGGATTGAGTATCTTTGCGGCTGCTACCATGAAGAAGAACGAAAGACAGCGTTTCGCCTCGATATATCTCCCGTGGGCTCTGAAGAACGGCGCGCGGAGCAAAGAGGTCATCAATGTATTTTGGGAAGAGAGACTTGAAGATGACGTTAATGACTTAAGAAAAGAGCTAGGTATTGAGCAACCGCCTGACATGAGAGACATCCGGAAGAGGGAGAGGGAAGAGAAAAAGAGACTCACAGAACTGAGAGAGCAAGGGCTTTAGTTCTTCTCGTTGTCTCTCACCTCAGTTCTCATGTAACACTTGTACTCTACTGCATCAAAGTTCAGACATTAATTGCCATTTAGCGTTGATATTGAGGCCAGGATCATTGCTGCAGAACACCCGGCCTGTGAAGTAAATCGAATCATGCACATCATTAAATCATGCGGGTGGAAAACCCGATCGGGCTCTGAGGGAAATCTCCCAGGTTTCACCCCGATCCATCACGTTTCATTTTGTTTCCTTTCACTTGAGACAGTCAGTAGGTCCCGCCCACAAATTTGCCTTATGTCGTCGCTCGGATCTTCAATTCCATGGTATCACAAGCACCTTTTACAGGTCCAAATCATCATCGTCATCCCATGCCTTGCGTCTGCTCACAACAATCTTCTCCTCCTCCTTGCTCTCGGACATGGCGTTCAGGAGCTCCTTGAGTTGTGCTTCGGTAACCTTTTGTCGTAGTTGACCTGTCTGCGCAAGCGTGATAAGTCGGTTCTCGATGTCGACGGCGCGCTCCTCCTTGACAAGTCGAATACGGCCTAGACGGTCAGCGGCTTCGGGATGGAGGATCTGGTTGAGGATATGTTGACGAGCATCATTCTGTTGTTGCCTGTCTATAGTCAGTATGAAAGTATCGCAAGGGACAAATGAACATGACTGACTGGCGCTGTTGCTGTTCTTGCTGACCAGAAGAACCGCCTCCACTGCCACCACCTGGGGCCTTGAGTTGCTCTAGACGAGCTTTTCGGATCTACAACAATCATCAGTGACGTATCCTCAATAGAATTTCCGAGACTGAGCTACCTGTTCTAGCTCTGCGTCATCCATGATTTTAATATGTGACGTTGTTTAACGCTTTTGTAAGTCGCGAGATCACCCCAACACCGCGGGGTTGATTTGCACATAGTCGGAGGGGCATTTGAGTTACGTAAGCGAAATCAATAGTAACATCAAACATCATGATGATTTATCTGGTGTCACAAGTTCTGTTACCAGAGAGAAACTGTTTGCTATGTACAGCTTAAATACTATATGTGATGCTCTGAAAATCTCTAACCATATATAGAATGCTCCAAAACGCCAAAGATGCAATTCATTAGTATCCTATTTCACAAAAAGCCCTGTTTTAACATTCGCTGCCGAACCTTCTCTCTCACATCATTGCTCTGTGATGCCTCCTCGACTGGAATGAAAGACCTCATCTTCGCCATTTGCTCAGCACGTCGGGCCTTGATCATATTCACCATCAGTTGATTGGTTGGTGTATTTATACCGAGGATCCTAGCTCGCTTCAAGAAGTATCCGTTCTGGTAGCTTAGGTCTGTCTGTAATCCCTTGTTGATGCGCATTAGCAATTCACTAGGAGCTTTGTTCTTGCCGGTAATGCGGCGATAGCAGAATTTCTTGAGGCCTTCTCCACGGAGAAATCCTATGAGGTCTGACGAGTCTTTGACCTCGGGCATGTTCTCCGTCACCAGAGCCAATTCCGCCAGAAGCTGATTCATCATCTTTTGTGCAGCACGGTTACTTATCAAGCCATGGTAAGGGAGGTCAAGGAGCACGCAGACGGGCTCGACAGCAGCCGCGAACATCATGGAAGGTAGTTTGAACTTGAGCCAGGAGTCATAGGAACTGAAAGTTGTATTGAGCTCCTTGACCCTTTTCAAGGAACGCATCAAATGGGGCAGTTCGGCGGATACATGGAGCTGCTTCTCTGCAGTAGGGAACGCATCAGCCTTGGTAAAAACAGTTCGCCCTGACTTCAGCTGTTTAACAGAATCCCTGTTCCGGTTGAATACTAGCGCGTGGGACATATGGCCTAAATAAAAGGTAGGCTCAGGCTGTGTCCCATCTAGTATATCCTCGCGGATCCGCTCGAGAACTCCCAGGCCATCGTTGAGAAGACAAACCGATGTCTTATCGTCGATCCGATCTTTGACTGAGGCAATCGCCTTGACGGCTTCAAAACCGCGGCCAGTGACGATCAACTGATCGATATGTGAACGGTCGGGCTCAGATGTAACATTATGGATTGGTTCATTCGCATCCTCGGGTAGGGCTGCATTCTTCTCGGCAAATGCACTCCTCCTCGTTCTCTCCGGTTGAACCTTTTCGACATTTCGATATCTTGGTTTGGGCATGTCACGGAACGGAACCGTCTCAACCGAATCGTAAACACTACATAGAGCGTGGGCGATGAATCTCGATCTCACATCTTCGCCGAGGATATGGATTTTATGTACGGGTCCAGATTTTGCAGCTTCAGCTGGAATGATAACGGAGGGGACGTAGAACTTTGATGAAGGGCTCGCCGACGTAGGTGTGACCGACCCGGCTTGATTACCAGAGCTTTGCCACGGCCGCGACGGGGGACTGCCCAATTCTGGGGGCACGGCCTCTGCTTTCTTATGTGGTGTTGGCGGCACTGCTGAAGCAAAGCATCGTGTATAGCCGAAAGTGTGACTATGTCGGAGCCATGGTGTCGATTTCCTTGCTATTTGAGCGGTCGCCCGCGGCTGCATCAGGTTCGCCAGTTTGGCGATTGCGATAGATTTGTCGTGAAGGGAAAATGGTGGCTCAGAAGCCAAAAGATCGTGAGGTTATAACGAGCACGCACGTGTTCAGACTCGGACAAGAAGCAGTGTGATATGACTTATTGGGTCCGGTTTTCGGTGAATTCGATTGATGATACGTCGTATTCTGATAACGTCAGGTCGTGAAAGCATTGAGTTGACTCAAGAGGGTCATGTCGATATTAGCTAAACTGGTGATGCGTTGAATGAATGACAGAGGCAAGTCCGTTTTTTCCCTTCCATTTAGCAGGACTTAGATTGTGCCCAATCAGAGCACGCGAACAGGGCCTTCGATCTTCAACGATGGGGCTTGTAGTGTCCATGATTGGCCAATAAGTTCTGGGGTCCGATATCGTTCTCATACGATGAAAGTAACGGCAGTAAACAACAAGCATCTTATTCATGTAAGAAAAATTCTGGCAGCTGAGTTTCTATATTCTACTTCAGCATTCAGCCATTTCTTTTCAGCTCAGATTGAGTACCTAACTTAGGCATTCGTCTACCCAAGGGAGCTTAACTCTTTAGTTGCATCGCTTCGCTTCATGAATATAAACGACACTAAGCCTAATCTGGACTCATGGTTCACAAGTTTCTGCGCCTGTGCGAAGTCTTTCATGTGACGATGTGAACATCTCAACATTGCGCTTCTCAACATTCCTATTCACACACAACATACTCAAGATGACCGACGTCAAGGATATCACACCAGACCTCGACCGACTGGATGATCAGTTAGATGATCTCGAAGAAAAGCTGCAACCTTTACTGGACAACCTTGAAGGCATGGCCTCTCAGTTGCCCCTATTAGACAAGGCAAAGCTATTCTCACTCACAGCTTACGCGATCGAATCTCTTATGTTCTGTGAGTTACCCGGCATGCGAGCCTACAAGACATCGTACGAACGAATAATCCTAACATTCGAGACAGCATCACTGAAACTGAACGAAGGCAACGACACACAAACACAGGCCGTTCTTACTGAACTCAAGCGAATTCAGCAATATTTTGGGAAAATCAAGAACATCGAGTCTCCTCCGGAGCCTGAAACGCGCACACTAACGTTAAATCAAGAGGCTACCGCGCGTGTTCTCAAGGCCGACCTAGTATGGAGCTTTGCAAACACAAGAGAGCCACGCTAACTTTCTGCAGGGCGATAATAAGACAATCAGCAACAAACTTGCTGAAAAGATCGCAGAGGAGCGGGCCAAGGCCCTGCTCAAGTCCGTCGAGAATCGAAAGCGACCTGCAGAGGAGTCGCCTGTTCCATCTCAACCCAGCTCCTCTGCGGAGGGAAAGGATAAGAGCAAGAAAAAGCAGAAGAACAAAAAGAACAAGGGAAATAATTGAGATCTCATCTAAAATTTATGACGATGAGCGGAAGCAGGGGGAGATGCACGATAGTTTGGCGCCGACATCAGAACTTGGAGAATCAGGGAAAAGCTTACAATGATACCCCAGATCTTGAGGGCAAATCGCAAAGGTCTTAGATGTTCGGGGGTTAGCATGACCTCCTGGAAAAGTCGATTTCACTGGGCATGGCGTTTATGGTCTTGAGTTCGACTTGAAATTAAGGAAAACATTGATAGGGCATTTGCTATTACCATAGTACACATTAGGCTGTCATGAAGAGCAGCTTTGCTCCCACTATCTCAGATTCTTGTGGTTTACTGTGACTTTCCTTCGAGGGAAGAGGTGCTCATCCGGCCCAATTGGCATGAATCGGTAAAAGGTAGATAAAGGATGAAACTGATAAAAGCTCCTTACTGGGTAGCCCGTACCTTGACTTCCGGCATCGCAGAAGAATTATAGTGAAGTTGAGCTCTTATCGCTATGAAACCCAGTGAAACGCAGAAAGATAAGCCAGGTTGGTGACTAACAATTTTTCACCCCACCATTATCGGACGTGAGTCAAGGGGAGCAATCGCGGGGCACCACAACCCCTCCAAGTTCCTACCCAAGGCCTCGATTTCTGTTTTCGCATTGATTGAAGCAGAAAAAATTGAACAAAATGGCGATTATTTACGTCGACGAAGAAGCCGGAAGCGATCTTCCCGAGATTCAGGGCACTGAGGCCGCCCCCTTCAAGACCCTTCTTGAAGCCTACTACCGCCACGGAGCCGAGTCCGAGTACCAGGTTAAAAAGAAGGACGATGAGGAGTACAAGCCTGCTGCCAAATCAGCATTGAAAAAGGCTGTTGCCTACGCTGCTCAGCAGAAGAAGAAGGCTGAGGCTGCTGCCAAGCGAGCTGAGAAGGACGCTCAAGACGAGGCTGCTCGCTTGGCTGTCCTAGAGGAGGCCAAGAAGATCAAGATCACCAATGACCCTGCACTGCCCGAGCCTGTTACAATCAACCTCCAGGAAACCGACCCTGCTAAAATTGGTACCCTTCGAAAGAGCAAGGATGAGCCCGCTGAGGGAGTCAAGCGTGTGTCAGTTCAGGGCCGTGTCAACCGTGTCGCTAAGCAGGGTGGTCTTATCTTTGTGACCCTGCGCCGCGGTCTCAACTACATGCAGTGCCTCCTTTCTGGAGATCTCTCCAAGACTTATGATGCTCTTACTCTTTCACGAGAGACCTCTCTAGAAATCATTGGTGAACTTTGGGAGGTACCCGCTGGTGCTCACGCCCCTCTCGACCGAGAACTTCGTGCCGACTACTTCAGGGTTATCGCAAAGGCCCCTGGTGGTGATGAAGCCTTCACCAACTTGGTTCCCGTTGATGGTGACACCAACACCCTCATGAACCTCCGACACCTTACTCTTCGCCACGAGAAGCCCGCCGCCGTCATGTTTGTTCGCGACATCGTTGAGGATGCTTTCCACACTGTTTACAAGGAGTTGGATGTCAAGAAGGTCAGCCCTCCTGCCCTTGTGCAGACCCAGGTCGAGGGTGGTTCTACTCTTTTCAAGTTCGACTACTATGGTGAGACTTCATACTTAACCCAGTCCAGTCAGCTTTACCTCGAGACTGTTCTGCCTGTCCTTGGTGACTGCTACTGCATTGAGAAGTCTTTCCGTGCTGAGAAATCTCTTACCCGTCGCCATGTAAGTAATCCCTGTACGGCAGAAATCCTGCCATGCCGTATCGAAGTGAACCGAAACTAAGTGTCATATAGCTTTCTGAGTACTCCCATGTTGAGGCCGAGCTGGACTTCATTACCTTCGACAATCTCCTGGACCATCTTGAGCACGTCATCTGCCGTGTCATCGACCTGACCCTCGAGAACCCGGTTGCCGCCGAGGCCATCAAGAAGTACAACCCCGACTTCGAGAAGCCTTCTCGACCATTCTTGCGCATGCGATACTCTGATGCCATTGACTGGCTGCGAGAGCGTGGCATCAAGAATGAGGACGGCAACGACCACACCTTCGGTGACGATATGTAAGTGGACCGTAAGTTCTGAGTGCGCACAAACTGACAAGCAACCAGTGCCGAGGCTGCTGAGCGCAAGATGACCGACGAGATCAACCGCCCTATCTTCCTAACTCACTTCCCCGTCGAAATCAAGTCTTTTTACATGTCAAGGGCTAAGGATGACCCCCGTGTGACCGAGTCTGTCGATGTTCTGATGCCTGGTGTTGGTGAGATTGTTGGCGGCAGTATGAGAATTTGGGACTATGAGGAGCTCATGGCCGGTTACAAGCGAGAGGGCATTGATCCTACGGGCTACTTCTGGTATACTGACCAGCGCAAGTACGGATCTACTCCTCACGGCGGTTACGGTCTAGGAGCTGAGCGGTAGGTTTTCCGATACTTTTGATTATTGGATATATACTGACATCTTTCTTTAGATTCCTAGCGTGGCTTCTCAAGCTCTGGACTGTGCGAGAAGCTTGCTTGTATCCTCGTTACATGGGCAGATGCACACCGTAAACGATGCGTTCATGAGATGTATAACGAAAATGGAGTACAGGGCTTTGTTATAGTAGAACAGATCGTTCTAGAATTGCCATCTAGAGATGAATTGCGAGACTGCTTTACTCACCGTTTATTGCATTTACATGATCACTTATTTCCGATAGTGAAATGCCCGATATCTCCGTTGATGTGATGTGGGTGATGCGGTCGTAAGCAATCGTAGCCTTCACTAACCTCATGACTCAATTAACGAAGGTGTCCACTAAAAAGTTGCTCAGCGGCTGTCAACGGAAGGTCCTGGAGTGCTCTGGACCCCTGATGCTTGGGGAAATGCCTCTACCGAGGCCCTACTGGCCAATCTTCCCCATCCCTCGTTGAAATTTGCCTCCTGTGATTGGCTAATTCCTTTGCGCCTCCCAAATCCGTGCCTCCGGTCGGTATTCTTTCTATCCGATCTTTCTCCTCATAACTCAACATCTTGAACTTAGTTCTTCAACACCAACATCACATCACCAAATCTTCAACCAAAACAAAACCCTCACAACTAACAACCACAATGCCTCGTCAACGATCCGTCGGCCGCGCTCCCTCGCGCCCTACCGCTGCTGCTCCTAAGCCTGCTCCACAGCAGACTCGCCCTGCCGCCACCCACGCTGCTCCTCCCGCCGCCGCTCATCCTCCTGCCCAGGCCATGCCTCCCCAGGCTGCCAGCTCTCAAGGCCCCGGGCTCTTCGGTCAGATGGCCAGCACTGCTGCGTAAGCAATCCTTTCCAAAACTGCAACAATTGGTGTCTTCGGAGCTCCAAGGTCCGGGTGGAGCAAAGAGCTTTGAAGCACCTATGGAGCTTGTACTTTGAACACGTGTGGCTAACTTGTTCTCAGCGGTGTCGCTATCGGCTCCTCAGTAGGCCACGCCATCGGAGGTCTCTTCTCTGGCGGTTCCTCAGAGGCTGCTGCCCCCGTCCAGGCTCAGGCCGCTCCCCAAGAGCAGACCTGGAACCAGAACAACTGCGCCGGCGTCGCCCAGAACTTCACAAAGTGCATGGATGAGAACAACGGAAACATGCAGATCTGCAACTGGTACCTTGAGCAGCTCAAGGCTTGCCAAGCCGCCTCTGGTCAGTAAGCTTGGACGAATTCGAGATAAAAGACTAAAAAAGAACTTGATATCACTATGGGAAGGGAGGCAACATCGGGGATATATATCTCCTGACAGCGTGCATGCATGTAAAAATCTGGCGTTAAAATACTACTGTTACATCTCAACACTGTCAAATTGTATAATACTACAAAAAAAAAAAGAAATTACTCCCACTCAAATTGGGAAATCCTTTAGTCATCCTTTTCTTCCTCTTCTGGCCGTGGTTCAAAGTTGAGCTTTGTTGTGTTAGCAAGCTCATGATCTAGGGTGGGTTATCTGGCCTTACCGAATTTCCATTGTATAACTGTTGATCTCTTTGCTGGTCTCTGTGGTTCTGGAACGACTGAACCCGTTCTGGAGAACTGGCCGGCGCATCGCTCGTAGGCCCTCGGTGTCCAGTATGATCGTCACCACCTCCGAAGAGACCAAAGAACCATGTGAAAATACTGAGAATAGATGCAAGGATCTTTGAGAAGATGCCCTGTGAATCGTCGTAGGCGTTCGTAAACTTCTTGACGGGTATAAGCACCAGTGTCGAAGAAGGAGAGAGGCCGAGGTCTCCCAAAGCGTTGTCCTCCTCAGTCTCGTCAACATTCTTGTTCGGTAGAGGTGTAAGGACCTGCTTGAACGTATATGGCTGTGAACCGTCGGTTCTGTTTTCGTCCACCCATTGTCGGACCTCCCTCAAGGGTGCCGTAGTCTTAAAGCGAGACCTCAACGTTGATCCGTCAAACAAGCGTACTTGAAGAGCCGTTATCGCACCGGCCTTGGATGCAGTTGACAACTTTGTTTCTGGTGCGTTCACCAATGATGCCGCAATGTCGCCGCCCTTGAGATTGTCAATTTTCTGCTTCTCACGCTGCTCGGCACGGAGACGTCGCTCTGCCTTGTCATCTTCGATGCGCTTGAGAATTCGCGCTCGCTCCTCTTGGTCTTGCTGCTTCTTCTTCTTCACTGCCTCAGCTGCCTTGTGAGCTCGGGCATTATCCGTATCCATACCAGCTTCTGCCTCGGCTTTGGCCTTCTCTTTCGTCCTCGCGCGCTCTTCCTTCACCTTGCGCTCATTCTCCTCCTTCTGGGCTTGCAGCCTGGCAGCTCTCTCTGCCAATATCCGACGAACATTCTCTGACGTAGAAGGAGCTGCCGTTGGTGGAGTGTTCTGCTCTAAAGCTACGGGCGTCTCTGTCTGGGGTTGTAGCGGGCTGGTCTGCTCTGGCTCTGGGGCTGGTTGAGTGGTAGCTGGAGCTGAAGCTACGGATGTGGAGCTGAAAGCAGTCTGGATTCTCCGCAAGAAATCCTCTTTGCTAGTCCCCGGTGTGATATACTCCTTCAGCTCTCCATTCTTGATGATAACAACAGTCGGAGTCCGTGGTAGAGGGAAGATCTGAGCGAGATATCCGGCTTCTTCGGACCCAGCTTTGAGACGTAGTGCAACAGCATGCTCCTTGAGTAAGTCGCTCAACTACGTCGTAATTAGTCTCATGATAAATGGATGATCTGCAAATTTCAGGGATCTTACCGTATCATCGGTGAGAAACTCATTTTCCCATTGTGTGCTCTCATCGCTTTCATCTAAATTGCATGTGAGTTACTGTGTGGGGTCAGCATGGTGACAAAACATACCTGTCACAAAACAGAGAACCAGCTTCTGCTGGCTGACGGCTTTCGAGATACCTTCTTGAAGAGTTCCCTCGTAGAACATGCTGGAGCTGTGATGAAGAAGTAAATCCTTCGGCGTAAATTATAAAAGGGCGAATTTATCGTCGACGAATGGATTTATGTGAGAGACAAACTTGCGACGTGTTGATTTGGTGAAAGGTGTCTTGTCTTTATTCTCTACTCCCTTCAGTCTTCGCAGATGTCCGTAATATGGCGAATGAGAAGGAAAGGCGTCTGAATCAATTAAACAGCAAAAACATTGCCCATTTAGAGAAGTAACGCAAAATATGTATTGTCACAAATCAACCCCAATCATGTACGGGCAATCAAAAGCCTGAATGGTGGATGTAAACCATCATGAGTGAAGGCACCTATGAGAGCTGTGACGCTTATGGCATCACGTGGCTGTAGCCTTCAGTGCCGACTTTCGGGTTTCTGAGGCGCTTACTCAGCGATATTGAGCTCGCCATCCAGTAGAAACTTTGCAAACACGTCTAACAAGGAATAAGTGAATGAATGAGTCAAAGAAAGCAAATGCATCTTCTTCTGTGTTTCCTCTTCATCTTTCTCTCTAAATCTTTCAAGTGAGATTTTATTTCTTCACCAGAAACTAAAAAATGCTTATAGACCCTGGTTTCCTGCCTTGGGCAGAAAGCAAAGGTGTCAAACTAAAAGGTGTTGAACCACGAATTCTCCCAGGTCGAGGTATTGGCATTGTGGCAACTCGCGACATCAGAGTGAGTAAAACACGTCCTTTCAGAATTATTCTAATATTTCTTAAGCCGAATGAAACTATATTGATCGTGCCAATGAAAGCACTTCGCACTATTGACACAGTTCCGAAGAACATCACAGAGGCTCTGCAAGGCGTCTCAGTTCATGGCATATTGGCTGCTGAAATTGCCCTTGACGATAGTGATGACTTTTCTATATGGAAGACAGTTCTGCCAACCCGGGAAGATCTGGAGGCTGGCATGCCCATGATGTGGCCGAGTGAACTTCAGGCCCTTCTCCCCAAACGAGCCAAGGATCTTCTGGAAAATCAGAATACCACATTCAGACGCGAGTGCGAAATTGTCCTAAAAGCATTCCCGGAATTGACCAGGGATCAGTATCTATATGCATGGGTGCTCATCAACACCAGAACATTTTACAACAGCATGCCTAAAATGAAGAGCTACGCTCATGCTGACCGACTAGTTTGCATGCCAACAGCCGACCTCTTCAATCACGCTGACCAAGGATGCAAGCTCGCCTATTCAGCCCTGGGATATAGCGTTCAAGCCGACAAGGTCTATCGCCAAGGTGAGGAAGTCTACGTATCGTACGGACCGCACTCAGATGACTTTCTGCTCACTGAGTACGGATTCATTCTGGATACGAACCGCTGGGATGAGGTGTACCTAGACGAAGTGATACTTCCAAAACTCAACAAGACACAGCGAGCCGATCTTGAAAGCATCAATTTTCTTGGGAGATATACTCTTGATGATCAGACATTGGGCTGCCATCGAACTCAAGTCGCTTTGCGGATGTTATGCTGCACACAGAGACAATGGCAGCGATTCTTTGATGCTCAAGACGATGGGCGCTCATCGCAGGCCGAGGTTGATGATCTCTTGTTGATAGCACTGAAAGAGTTCTTAAACATCATCAAAAAGACCCTCGACGATATAGATGAAGTAGAAGGTGGCTCAAGTAGCCAGCGCGAGCTCTTGAGGCGCAGATGGCAGCAGATTGAGGCCATGGTGACCAAGACAATAGAAAAGCTTTAATAAATCATTCTAGAACTACCTGTACCATTATCCTGGCTATCCCATTTTCCTCCTCTATTACATAGGCGCCGAGCATGGTGACAATATATTCCTGTATCTTCTTCATCCCTTAAAGGAGCAATGGTGGACGAGCTCTAAGTGCTCACCAGATTGAAATCCTTCATTGGTCATCTTTTTCCCACAGATTCAGCAACCCCGTTTCTGCCTGGAACTTTCTGAGCATCTCCTGGTTATCAATAAAATCATAGTACTTTTGCTTGGAGCGCTCATCGTCACCTTCTGGTGGGGGTGAACGATCTTCGAACGCTTCAACCACTCCGGGCCCGAAACAATCTCTGAAATACGCGGGCCAGAGCTTCGCATAACATCCTTCGAGAGTCAGCTTGTCCAAATCCATTCTCGCTAGCCCTGCGAGACCCTGAGCAAAGGGTATGTGCTTTCCCAAGCTAAGAAGCCCATAGTTGTAGATGCTTGCAGCCCACCAGTGAACAACTACTCTCTTCAGATTAGGAGTATCTTCAGGGAGGAAGCGGAACAGACCCAGCCACAAGTTGACCTCCTGTCTAGTAACAGGGTATACATCCATTTCCAATGATTGAATCAGCTTTCTGTTTGTCTCTCCACATACATGAATGAGGTCAAGCATGAAGTCAGGGTCTGCGAAATTGAAAACGTTACGTGAATAGAGCACGGGTGCCGCCTCATGGCAGACCTGCTTGCATGTTTGCAGGATAGCCGGTTCCATAGTTGATCGTGTTCTGAAGCGATCCAACGGGACTGACTTGTGGTAAGTGTAGATGCCTGTGCTCAGATCTCGCTCCCTCCATCGATTGACGAGAAGTAAGTCATAGATTTGGTGTCTGATCTCAAGAGGCATGTGGAGGAATAGGCGTTTCTGCTCTTTTGTCATAGCTAGCTCAGATTTGCTGCTACTTTCAGAGTTTTGCTTCTCAATTGTCGAAAGGGTTTTGGCATTTGAGCTATCGAGGTCGAAGGATGTATTGACCCTGGGTTTGATGCTTATTAACAGCTCAGTCATCTTGGCAGATTTCAGTCAAAGAGATTCCGTCTAATAAATTACGAGCATGAATCTTGGCCTCAACAGGAGCAGAGAAGTTGGGATTGGAGTCCCTTTTTATACTTGCGTACCTGGGACTGGTCCAATCAAGTTATAAGTATGTAAAGGTGCCTCATCAGGCAAAAAGACAAAACCGAAGGCTGAGATACAGTTGGATATTGACAATCGCAACTTGAGCTCTTAGACATGAGCATTGCATTGCATGGAACAATGGCGACGGCTTTCCATTTCCCCCACTCCGATAGGTCGTATCTCGCTTACATGTTACACAAGGCTGAGTGATATGCAGCCGATAAACTTCAATTGGCGGCATAAATTCTCCGGCAGAGAAAAGAGAGAACAGGGCCAGTATTAACATGCATGTTTCAATAATAGAGTCCACAATGTCAGCCACGCTGAAGTAATCTGGTTCGTGGGATGCGCAGATTGAAGGAACAGATCGGAAGTCTGACATTGTACTGTTGTGTATACACACTGTTCTCGTATCCTCAGGTAAATGAATTATACCCATCTATACCTAGTGACTTGGAATGTACTTAGTTGAAAGTATTCCATAAGAAGAGATACCCGAAGATAAAGCTCGCCGCCCACTCATGCACACGAGCAGATAGCTTAGGAACTTCAAGATAGTAGAAGGAAGTGCGGCAATCACGGTCGAAGATATTCTCCGAGAAGAGTTCACTAGATAGTATATCCGGTAGAACAAGTTAAAGGGCATCCAAATTTGTCAGTGTATTTTTACCTGGAGTAAGGTGCAAGATGCTGGCGACATTTCTAGCCAAACACATACTAATCTCGACAAGTATTTTGCCGATTGTTTGCATTTAGCTTGCTGTTATAATCCACTCAGAAGCTGTCATAGTGGGTTGATCTCCTGTTGGATATTTTGGGGGCGAGGTAGTTCAACAACACTCATAGCACAATCTTGTAGGAACAATAAGGCTGCAGCAAACACTCAATGACAGGCCTGCGATGTCATTCTTATACAGTGGTCTTTCTAACTGGTAAAGAGTACCGTTACATTATGCACAACCTTGACTCCATATTCAAACTTCAAAAAGCAAACAAGTTGCCTCTTTTGATATGCACTTACACCCAATGGAAACAACTAACTTGTTTGAGCTTGGACTACTGCCGTTGTCTCTTCACACTGTGTCTTAGGCAGTCCTTAAAGGAGACGCCAAGGCTGACAATGGAAATATTCATTGGCCACTTTTACGGGAATATTGAAGAGTCTAAGCCAGAACGAGCCTCAGTTGCAGAACAATACCGCATCATATCATTCTTGTATCAATGTTGAAGAGAAGCACTGAGAATTGGTGATAGTGACCAGACCAGGGTGATCCTAGCTAATTCACATCCCCGCAAACCTTAAGCCACCGACATCACCTTCATCGCTTCTCCTCCTCTTGATACCATATCAACTCCATTCTATCAAGCAGTAGCAAGACCCAAGCCAACAAAGACCAACGCCAACTCTTTTCACTATGGCTGCATGTACCACCTGCAACAAGGAAGAGCCCGCAGTCCAGCTCAAGCGGTGTGCCAAGTGTTCCACCACGCCCTACTGCTCTCGGGAATGTCAAAAGACCGACTGGAAAGCCCACAAGAAGATCTGTGGAAAACAGGCATCCCCCTTTGCCAATGCCACGGTCCATGAT
Source organism: Fusarium beomiforme (assembly GCA_002980475.2). Lineage (NCBI taxonomy): Eukaryota > Fungi > Ascomycota > Sordariomycetes > Hypocreales > Nectriaceae > Fusarium > Fusarium beomiforme. Next base: position 73,392 of record PVQB02000341.1, on the reverse strand, counting down.
CCAGACGAAATGAGCCAGTCCCCGAAGAAGGGGTTGGACAAGTCTGTGCCCGACCCCTTTACTCGTCTCGATAACGGCACTTACTTGCACAACCGCCCTGAGAAGGATGTCTGTCGACTCCTGATTGACACCTATCGTCTTCGAATGGACGATATGTACAACCTTGAAGGTCAGGCAGATGGGGACAGTCTCTACGGTGGCGCCTCAAATGGACTCGGAGGTTTTCAACGTTTCTTGCGACAAGCATCCGTTCGAAGAGGACTGCTTCCCTCATGGTGGTCACCAGAGAAGCAGAAAGAGTGCGAGGATTTAGGCATGGACTCAAGTCAGTGGCAGAACTTGAAGAATAGGACAAGCAAGCAGGAGGTTATCGAGCATTACGGGGATCCCCGTTTCCCTATGCAGTTGCGTATGCTCGGAGAGGCTGTGTATCTGAGTGCTCCTGGAGGAGGTGATGGTTCACAGATGAGAAAAATGATGGCTGCAATGGAGGGAGGTGGAATGGAAGGAATGGCCGCGACCATGATGGATGCTTCGTCGTTCCGTTGCTGAAGGGTGTTTCTGCCTTCAATATTCTACAAAAGTTGTACATGAGATACGTCTATTTATGTCAAAAAGCTGTCCATTCTTTACTTCGACGCCAAAACTCAATTGTCGTTGCCCAAGCAAGGTTCCCACATATCAAACTCATAAATGCCCTTCCAATCGTACTCCAAAGCAGAGTTCACTTCAGTCATCCAATCCGCTGCCAATTCCAGTTCGGTAACTTGCTCATTCGGCACTCCAAAAGTGAAGTAGTTCGATTCCATCTCCACAACGATCATCTTTGGCCCTGAATCCTGGTGCCTGCGCGTGTGTTGTTGCGCTTCCTCGGTTACTTCGCAGATCTTCAGTCTCCCAAAATAGGGTATCGTCACTTGATACGTTCCAGACCAGAGCAGTACCCCTTCGCTTGCGCCATGCAGAACCTCCAGTGTGGCAGCAGCCTGTTTAGCAATCGAGTTACTGAATGCTTCGTCCGCCCCTCGTAGTCTGAATGCGAGATTGATTATCAGATTCCAAAGGCGCTTTGCCTCCTCTGCTGCTCGAGAGTTTTTCTCAGACAACAGATCCTCAGCCAATACAAGTGCCGCCTTGAAACCCAGAAAATCCAGAAAGTCGACCCTCATCGGAACATATGGCTTAACCTCTAAGGCTCTCATATCCTCATGAGACTTTATTATTGCTTCTGCTGCCTCCATTGTAGCCTTTCTTGTATATGCCAAGTCTTTCTCCTGCTTTGCAATCTGAGAGTAGGGCAAATGTATCATAAGCTCAAGGGCATGGTAGAGAAGCCTAATGTTGGCGTGGATGAACACTTGCGAGAGACAAAAGGCATCTTCCAAGTCCTCCTTCGTACCCCAGTGTTGTGGAATTTCCTCTTTTAAATTCTTCATTTCTTCGAGGATGCGAGTGATCGTGAGATAGGGGGTGTCCCGCCCCATCTGGTTGCGCTCAATAATGAGACCTGATACCGTGGCAATCTTTCGAAAGGCTTCCTTTTCGGGGTTTGAGTACTTGTCTTCTGATTTTTTGGCGGCCAAATTCTCTGGAACTGCATGAGGCAATCCGAGAAATAGCGATAGTTGTCGGTCTCGCATCCAGAGCTCTTCCCATACACCTCGCTCCAGACTAGACCGGCCATGGTGTAAACCAAGAAGCAGTCCGTTCTCGATACCGGCCCTAATGCATTTCCATGCCTTTTTTGGACGACCTATAGAGACGAATAGCTCGTGTTGAAGGATCAGTGCCTGGACAAAGTCGATATTGCAAGCCGGAGTCGAGTTGGCCTGGTAAAGTGCCTCGACTTTGGCAATACAACGGTCAATAAGCTCATTTGGCCGTAATAGAGATGCTTGGGCTTCACCGTTTCTGAAATCTGGAGGTAATTCTTTGAATGAGAGGCAGAGCCAGACTATGCATTTCGAGACAGCTCCAACCTTTCCTGACTGCATTGACTCGTCGACGAAGGACAATGCTGACTCAACATTCCCCATCGGAAAACCAGCATCAAATGTCTTTACAAGTTTACAGAAGGAGTTCGGCCTCTCTTGTTGAAAAGACTGCATCGTCGCCAAGGGCCAGCGCATCCAATGCTGGGCGAGCTTCCCGGTGTATTCTAGAATCTTTGACAGAGTCGGTCTGTCAGGTAAAAGATCGTCAAGCAGTGTAATTGATGGCGACTGTGGTGTCTGCCATGCAAGTGCCATTAGAATCTCAAGCTACCGTAACACTAGGGTATTTGGGGTAATATGAACCTTGGATTGTCGGCCAGATCTTTGTGAGCCGTCATCTTCAGAGCTGATATCTCTCCTATGGTTTGCCTTTCGTTTGGTTTGAGAGTCAAGTTTACTAGCCAAGGTGTCAATCGCAACTTGCATACTTATCATGCGTGACTCGACTTGGCCGACAAACTGTGTCAATTCTTGGATTATCTGATCTTTATCCTCTGAAGATGGCACCGTATTCTGCGACTGACAGACAAGAGAGTGCGACTTGCATTGTCGACACTCGGACTGACGATCTTCGAATATGCATTTCACTTTTCGGCGACGGCATTCGGCACAGCTCTTTGTACCGAGCCGCATGCGTTTGGTCTGGTGTTCCATGAAGGCTTTGTAAATAAATTTGGTTGAAAGAAAGAGTGACAAAATTGATGATGCTGGAGTGAGGCGGACGGATCGGCCGACTTGTCCGTAGTTGATTCGTGGCGGTCTTTTATTTTAGGCTTATTTCAACAGCATGTCTCAGATTATGACGAAAAAGTTGAATAAACAGGGCATCTGTTTAGTCTCAGAAGAGAGGATATTCACGTTTAATTATCGAAATTGGCCTTGCAGGGGCACGAACCTCTCCATGTCAGTTCCTCTTTGGCTTCAATAATGCTATAAATTCCAACATGGTCTACCGAAAACACATTCTGAAAATAGCAAGCTATTCTTACAGAAATCTCAAAATATTTGATATTGTTACTTTTTTTCATTTGAAAGGTCTTGATTTGGCAGGCAAGCTGATTTTATAGTAATATTGTGGTTGGGATAATGGATTTTGAAGAATCCGAAGACGCTAGGTTACACAACACAGTACAAAATCATATCTGGGCTCCTTGGATAACAGACAGTGTGTACACTGTCTTGTGTAACCATCTCCATTTTTCAACATTCGAAAGACGCTGGGTTACACAATACAGTATTAAATCATATTCGAGTCTCTTCCTGAACAGGTAGTGCTTGTACTGTATTGTGTAACCATTACCATCCAGTAATATGCCAGAACTCGTGTTATTCAACCTCTGAATACTGTTCTCCTTGAGGTACCAGACAACTAAAGACTTGAGGTTGGGTTAGCAGGCAAAAATAAACGAGCAAAAGATGAACTAAATATACCCTAAATCATCATGAACTTAATTTTGACTTGTCACCTAGAATCAACCTATTGTGTTTTCTGACCTCTCCAAATTTGGAGGTCCAGGGTATGCTGGAGGTGGGTCCTATTCTCAACCAAGCCCACCATAATCGACATCATGACCAAAGCTGTCACCACTTGAATTCGCGCTTTCAATGCGCCATCAGACATAATGAATGCGCCCAATACCATTCTGCGCAGTCTGCGCTTTTCAACGCAGATCCGCCGTTGCACAAGATTCACACAAGCGCCGTCAAGGAGACAATTCACATCCTCCTTCTTCCGTCGCAAGCAGCAGCCATCAGCCGATGATCCGGACTTCGTTTCTATTCTCGATGGACCACCCAAGCTTGTCCGCGTTGGAAAACGCCACGGCCCAGGTCTAATCATTCTTGGTGCATTTCCAAAGGATCAATTGAATAGAGGTCAAGCTAATTGATGTAGCCATCATTCCCATCACAGCCTTTATTCTCGGAACATGGCAAGTCCAGCGCCTAGGCTGGAAATCCGAACTCATCGCTAAATTCGAAGACCGACTGATCCGCGATCCTCTTCCCCTCCCACCAACCATCGACCCCGATGCTATTCACGACTTTGACTACCGCCGCGTGGTAGCAAGGGGTCATTTCCGACATGATCAGGAGATGCTCATCGGGCCGCGCATGCGTGATGGAACAGATGGTTACATGGTAGTTACTCCGCTGGAACGAGAGAACGGCACCACGATTTTGGTTAATCGAGGCTGGATCGATAAAAAGCATAGGGATAAGAGAACACGACCTGACGGACTACCCACGGGTGAGGTCACAGTGGAGGGACTTCTGAGAGAGCCATGGAAGAAGAATATGTTTACGCCCGAGAACCAGCCCGAGAAGGGCATGTTTTATTTCCCAGATGTGAAGCAGATGGCTGCTTTAACCGGCAGTCAGCCTGTCTGGGTTGAGGCTACTATGGGTATGTATATCATCATCCTTCATGCCTTGTCATGTCTTGCTAACGACACCAGAACCTGAGTTCATGCAAATGGTTGACTATGAGGCTCGAGGTATTCCCTATGGCCGACCTGCAGAGGTTAACCTGCGAAACAACCACGCCCAGTACATCTTTACCTGGTAAGCCGCCTCATACTATGCCACCCTGTATTGGGCGATCTAACTCCTTACTTTAGGTACGGTCTTTGCGCCGCAACGTCCATCATGCTTTGGATGGTAGTCAAGAAGCCCGCCAACGATGTCGCTCGTCGTGTAGCCCGCTCAAGAGGCTTGTAAATGTAGATCGCATCATGTACATATACACAGTGTAAAACTCATGTATCTTCTGCAACTTCTGCCTCCTCGCCTTGATCTGTTACACGCCTTGCCTTGCGTTGTCTAGCGGGTTGTGGAACTGGCATTCTCAGCTCCTGGAGGAGCTCTCTTGGGAGGCGCCTTTGCGCCAATGAGAAAATGGAGGAACGTGGCCCTATCTGACGTTGCCTGTACGATATTAGAATGTCTTGGCTAGAACAAAATACGGAGCTGATACCCCGGTGAAATAACATACCTTTTCATGAGTGTCATGACGTCGCTCTCCTCGATGGTCTTACGCTTCGCATGATCCGCATAGGCTCCTAGATCATCGCCCAACTGCTCGAAGAACCATTCGGAGGACTGGATGAGAGCATCTAAGGTCTCTACCGATAGACGCTGGTTGCTGAGACCTGACGAGTGGAGAGCTGTCTGAGCCACTCGCTTGACGAAAGCTGGTGGCAATGATGGGTATTCAATGCCATGTTGTGATATCCGCTTTCGCTTCTTGTTTGCTTTCAAACCACGAGGTAACCGGCCATCAGCTGGCTCGTGGTGCACACCGGCTGTAACTGTTGGTTCCCGTATCGGTTCTGGCTCTTCGTTTATCGAGCTGTGGCCGTCTGCATCGCCATCGTCGTAATCCCAGCCATCCATTCCAAAGTCTGCGCCGCCAGGATCTGAGTCGGATCCATACATAACATCCGGGCGGTGTTCCTGAGCTTCGTCACCTTGGGCTTCTGCAACTGACCGGTCGACGATGGCAGATGTTGCTTGGAAATCATCGGCGGGATCTGACATTTGAAAAACAGTTCCATCATCAAGTCCGCCAGGGATATCAAAGTTAAAGTCGCTTCCTCTACCTTCGGTCATGCGCCGGGTTTGATCTGCTTCAATCCTGTTCACATGTGAGCAACATCTCACACCCTATTCAATAATGGTAAACTTACGGTTCAAGAGATACATCATCCTGCCCAGCTCTCGCTTGAAGATCTTCTAGCAGACCGGGGAAGAAATCTGATTGCTGACCAATATCGTCCTCAGTGGGTTCATTGTTGAAGTAGTCGCTCATGCGCTCACTCCCAGGACTCCCTCGAGATAGCCGAGAATCATTTGCGAACCTTCGTGGCATCTCAATAGACTGCATCGTAAAATTGTCCTCATCTAACTGTGACAACCTTGGTGGGGGCAGATCTGAGCTTGTACTAGAAGCGTCTTCAATGTCCAACGGCAAGGATAGTCGTGGCGGGCGGGTAAGTAAATCGTCGTCTTCATCATCGTCATCGTCGTACAAGTTGCTTTCCTCCTTCTGTTCTGGTGGTGGACTTGGTCGATTTCCCGGAGATGATGAAGATGACGAGTGAATAGGCTGGCTCTTGGGTGCTAGTGTTCGACCGAGCATTCGTAAGATATCCAAGGGCGTCTCTCTCTGCTGCAACATGCTCTGTCTGCGGTTCTTTCCAGGCGTAAACATTGCCGTTCGACGCTGATCAAGCAGCCGACGAGCGGCTTTGGCGTGAGGAGTCGGCGCATTGGATCGACCAGCTGATGCGGGAGTACCACGTCTAAGAGAGGCACGCAAGTCTCGAGCGCCGCTGCGATCGAGAGGTGTATGAACGCCAGAGAACGGTTCGGCGCTGATAGCGCGACGGTTTGGAGTTCTTGATGGCGTTCGCGCTGGTGTTTCTTGTGATGCCGCTTTACCTGGCGGCGATAGACTTGACATAATTGTGTTGTTTGTTTAGATGCGCCAGAGTGGCTGGCTAAGCGACGGCCGCTCAACTGGCAAATGGATTTTCGGCTTCGTTAATTTTGTCATCAAGAGAAATCTGGAAAAGCCTGAGCGTTGTGTGATCGAAGCGTATTGGGGAACTATTGCATTTTCAAGTATTGTTGATGTTATTGATCCATGTCCATGATGGATGCCAATTCAACTGGGAACGCGACAAGCTTCAGCCACACGCGACGAGGGGGGAGCTTAAATGCACGGACCATTACCCTGCATGCTCTTTATAAGACTGGTGCATCAATCGAGGCACCTTATTCTAGATATTTCGTGGGCATGCAATTCAAACAAGGACTTTTTGTGATTATACAAATTCTATGATTTATATGTAAGTAGGATAATGCAACAAGGAAACAGGGATTCCCAGAACAAGTCAAGAATTCAGCACCAGCAGCTTCAAGATCAACCTGCACGATATTCCTACCTCCAGAGTAGAGCATCACGGAGATCCCTTCGCCGTTGATCCAAGATATCCCCAACCGCCAATGATAACGCCTCCTGCAAACCTCCAGATTGCTGTTCTGGGCACACCCGCTTTCAAACAAATCCATAAATCAGCAGCGCCCCACCAAAAGAGTAAGCTCATGAGTGTATCAACCACATGATAGTCACCACGAAGATAGAACGTCCAGAGAGCGACACCGTAAGCAGCTACACGACTGCCGTAGATACCGAATGCTAATTGCGCTGGTTCTGACCTGACAATACCCTCAGGCAACCCATACTCGCGCATGGCACGGTCTGGGGCTCTCAACGGAAGAAGACCACCAAGAGTGAAGGTGGTGCCAATAAACATGGCAGGAATATGCCAAGGAGAGACGTTGGAAAACAAGCCGGATGCCATTTTTGTGAAATATCAGCGAGAATCTGAAGATATGATAGTTATTCATAGTTCAGCCAGTATCTAAGCGTGGCAATTGAATACTCACCAACTGGGATATTTATTTGAGCAAAATGAAAATAAGAGTTAAAACATCCAATAGTCAAGCGGGGTCTTCGAAACAGACAAGTTAAGCTGACGGCTTATTAACATGAGCGAATGTAAGATTACTTGTAAGAAGAGATCCTCGATCGCAAAAAGAGGCAAAAGAACAGTTCTTAGGACCGAGCGTGGATCGAACACGCGACCTAGGGATCTGCAATCCCTCGCTCGTACCACTGAGCTATCGATCCTTGTAAATTAACTTGAAAAAGACTCAAAATTGTCATACTATAAAGACGGATCTGAATGACCAAAACAACCTTAATGAGACCTTGAGCAAGGGTCTAAGCGCCCAGTGGAGATTTCAGTAGCTTTCAACATGCATCCCTGGTCTGATGCCTTTATCTCCAACCTCTTTATTGTTCATCCTTGTCTTGCAGACCTACCTGACTCTTAACAAAGGGCCACCGATGATATCAATTATTTACGATTTGAGGTTGGCGTGACTCATGGAAGTTGAATCTACCTTACCGTAGGTAAAGAGCTCGGCCTGGTTTCATGATTCGGTGGTTTTGTTCATTACGGTAGCACTACTTCTTTATTCCCTTTAGTAGCGAGGGATCGCCATGTATAGACAAATAGGATAAACCATCATTAACCTCAGATGTTTCTTAATCCCCGCAACGAGTTCATAATTGTTCGGCCACATTGTCTTGAAAATAAGTAAGGAGACGCAGCATCTTTTCGGCACTTGTCTTATTATTGTAGTCTGGCCCAGTTCACAATCTTACAGCCTCTCTCCACCTTTCTTCACCTGCACCAACAACCATCGCCTGCACTTTCGATCAGTCGCGCCGTGTCTGTCGTCTTGGGATAATTTCATCTCCTTTAGCTTGGGTATTATTCCTTGCCTTTATTTCTTTTGGCTATTGCAGCCTCCCCATTTTCTTCTCTCATACCTCGGAGTCTTGCTCGGTTTACATCCAATCCGGCATCTGCAATCTCATCCCAGCCACAACCGAGAGTTCATCTCAGCCAAGACCGGCCATTAATAGCGAATCCTTACCACGAAAGGGTTTGAAGATATAGCAGGTGAGCTGCCTTTACCCCAAATTACGGTGCATGGTTGGCCCCTGAGCCCTGCTATCTCCCCCACCCCCAGGCGCCTATAGCCTCGAGCAAGCTCTTGATAGCCATCGACTCCTCGCTTTTCTTCAAGCCTTTCCAAAGCGGATAAGTTAGTCGGCGAGGCTAGGTCTTGGCTTATTACTGCGAACAGGGGACTTCAGCAGTGCCAACACCAGCCTGAGGTGGCACCGGAGGTGGCTCCTCGTGTCAATCGCTACTACTGGTGGTATTCCCCCATGCTGCCCTTATCCTGGCGCCTCTCTTGTGGTCTTCCCTGGGCTTGGGGCGTCTAGTCCAGTCTAGTGCACTGATAGAGGTGGAGCAGCTCCCATCGTTGAACCTCCTCCTGTGGCCTCACCTTCTGCGGCACAAAACGCGTGAACTACACCTCGGTTTTGTGTCAAGTTCCTTTTCTAACCCATCTTTTTATGCAGCTGTGAAACTCACCTGAGGATCCATTCGAGCTCTGTCGCCGCCTGTCGCATCCAAAATCGTCATCGTCGCACCTCTTCCGCTATCCGGCCTCGAGTCCTGTTGACCTGCCCCTCTCTCCAGGCTGTACATTACATCCATCTTCGTACAGACACAACTATCGTCGCTTCGATCATCCCCATTTGCCCCTCGACGACTTTTTGCGCATCGACACAGTTTGTCGATTTTATACCCGTTTCCTCCATTTTTTTCCTTCCCCATAACCGATCGCAACAATGGCCCAGCCCGGCGTGCAATCATTGAAGGTTTGTTGAACTGATGGTTACCTGATGCAATACCTGGTTGGCTGACCGCTGCTACAGTGTGTGGTGACTGGTGATGGTGCTGTTGGAAAGGTACGTCGGACAACAAGCCACCGCTTACAACGCGATGGCTCTCACAACAAGAGCCTCCCGCTAACTGTGCTTCCAGACTTGTCTACTCATTTCCTACACCACAAATGCCTTCCCTGGTGAATACATTCCCACTGTCTTCGACAACTACTCGGCGAGTGTTATGGTAGATGGCAAGCCTATTAGCCTTGGCCTCTGGGATACTGCTGGTCAGGAAGATTACGATAGACTGCGACCTCTTTCATACCCTCAGACCGACGTCTTTCTCATCTGCTTCTCCATTGTCAGCCCTCCTTCATTCGATAACGTCAAGGCCAAGGTACATCGCCTATTAATGTCGCCACAACACGACGAATCTGCTGACACGTCTCTAGTGGTATCCCGAGATTGATCACCATGCCCCTAACATTCCTATTATCCTTGTCGGAACCAAGCTTGATCTTCGAGAAGACGCCTCCACCCTCGAGTCGCTTCGACAAAAGCGCATGGAGCCTGTATCATACGAACAGGCGCTGACTTGCGCCAAGGAGATCAAGGCCTACAAGTACCTCGAGTGTTCTGCCCTTACTCAAAGGAACCTCAAGAGCGTTTTTGACGAGGCCATCCGGTAAGCCTCAGTTGTGTTTCTGTGCTCTCGTGCGCATTCTAACTCCTGTGCAGAGCTGTTCTTAACCCCCGACCCACACCTTCGAAGCAAAAGAAGAACAAGTGCTCCATTCTGTAGATATGTATCTAATGAACGCTATTCCCGCGCGTGAAAAAGCACGCGCTTGACTTTCTCCACGAAAGCGTCTGGATGACGCGAACGACACGAAGATTTCAGGACGAATGCTTGATCGGCATTCAGCGATGATACAAGACGGCGGCTCTTGACGGAATATCCCTGGGAGCGGCTGGGCTGGACTAGGCTATTGCTTTTTTCTCGAGGCCCGATACCCGTCCCCAGATCATGACCCTCGCAACGATCATGCGGAGGCAACTGCATATGACGATGGTTTTTATTTGCGAGGCGGTTCTTGAATGACTTTTGGGTTTTACTATCTGCGGTTACGTGTTTCCAACCGTTTTTTTTTATTTTATCATTTATCTCTATTTGCTCATATCTCACGCTGTGGCCTCCTCGCGGAGTTTATACCGATTTTGCCAGTAATTCAAGAACCGGGTTGCACTTTGGACAGATGACTGCTTTGCGATTGTTTTATAACATTTTCTTGAATCTCCCTAGTAGGCTTCAGCAACAGATGAATGTTGGATGAATCGGGCTTTTATGTCTAGTATCTGGCATTCACACAGGCCTGTCTTACTTTGGCAGGTAGTTTTCGTGATGTATCGTTGCTGAACTGCTTCAGAAGAGGTTGGTTGGTCTGCATTCGCTATGGAACGGTTTCATCGGTCTGTTGCAATGTGTGAAAAATTTATGGCTTCTTAGAGCTATCAATAGAGCATACTTTGGCTCACACTGGAGACTGAGCAGAAAAGAAACGTCACTCGGACCGATTTCTAGACTGCTGATATGTCTGTTTGAATAGATCTTTGACTTGAAGCTGGATCATCTCAGAATGAGATAAAAGGAGTGGTAGATATAAAAATGTATTTGATGAACTGTTCTTTGCTCACTGTCGTGAGGTCAAGGATGCATTCCTCTGGGTATCTCTCACCATCATGTAAATGCACAATAAACTTTTGTGCATCCAGCCCCAATATAAATTATTAAAACACATTCAGAGAACCTCGCAATCCTAGTCCTTCTTGAACTTTGTACCCTTGGGTCGAGGCCTGGCAAGCTGTTTCTACCAGCGGTTGCCAGGAATGTGAGCACGTCTACTCGGGTGAATACCATCCTCGCCAGCCTGGCGAGTGTCACCCTTGCCCTTAGACTCTTCCTTTGCCATCCTCTCGCGCTCGATACGCTTGGCACGGTTCTCGTTGAGCTTACGGTTCTTCTCCTTGATCTTGTCCTGGCGCTGCTTTGTCTTTCCACCTCCACCGGCACTGTTACACAGAGTTAGCGTGGTTTCTAGTCATTTATGAAATCACGGTTCGTGCAGGTGAGTGTCGGTGAGGTAGTAGTGGGCGTGAATCAAGTCAAGGCTAGTCGCCTTAGAATGGTTACACAAACCAAGGTGCCGTTGTATTGAGTCAGGCTGGAAGTAAAAGAAAGGGTGGGGAGTCAAGCAATGAGACGAATTATCGGATAGGCCATGTAAGATAGAAATACGAAAGTCACTTACGTCAACTCGACATTTATGCGACGTGGGTAAGAGACGCCATCAGAGAACTCGGAGTGGTGGAACTTGTCGAGACATGTACGCATATGCCAGACCTTGTCGAACTCGACAAACGCAAAACCACGGCAGGGCTTGTTGTCCTTGGGATCACTCATGCAGCGAACTCCCGCGGGGTTGAGAGAGGCAAAGTGGGCTTTGATAGTTTCGGCAGTGGCGGTGAATGGTAGATTGCCGACGAAGACAATGTGACGGTCTCCTTTGCCATCAGCAACCTCAGCATCGGCGCCGGCTGCAGATTCATCGTTGGCGGTGGTTGTTTCGGAGGCCTTGTTTTGCTTCTTCTTGCCCTTCTTGCTCTTTGGCTCCTCCTTTGGTTTGACGTCGGCGCTGGCGTCATCTTTTTCTTGTGACTCGTCGGATTTGGCCTGCTTGTCCTTCTTTTTCTTGTCCTTCTTTGCAGACTTGTCTGCCTCTACTGGCGCATCCGCAGGCTTATCGTCAGCCTCAGCCATTGGAGCATCGTCGACCGCCTCCTCGTCATCGTCCTGCTCGGGGAGATCCTGGAGGTTCTTGCGCTTCTCTTTGCGCTCCTTGCGCGACTCCTTCTTGTACTTCTTGTCTCGTTTCTCTTTCTTAGCCTTCTTCAGGTCGGCACCATCGTCCTCGCTGCGCTTGCGCTTTTTGGCGGGGGCCTCAATATCAACAGAAGCAACGGGTGTATCGTCAGCTCCGACGGCCTCTCTTGCGCGCTTGCTCTTCATGGTCGGTAATTAAGGTGGATTGCTCTAAAAATTATCGTACACGCAGCACTGGAGATGCAGAATCTGCCGTTATCAAGTCAGTAACCTTATGCCACGTCGGAAAGGAAAACATGGGGCTTAAAGAAGAAACAAACAATGGGTCGATTGAGCAAACTTACAGGCTATCAGGTGCTGTGGTATAATCTTGCGTAGGGATTGCAGTGCCGTCGGCTGTTGTTTGCTTGATCGTCGGTGCAGGACAATTTTTTTGAAGCAGGAAATATCCCGGACCGACTAGCCTGCCTGCTTTAGCGCTGCCTCGGAAGGGTATATACCACTGAAATTTCTGCGGTATAGGAGTTGACGTATCCTAAGGTTTCGCAGTTGAGGCTGCGCTCGGGACTAGAAATTATGAGGAGGATCGATCTGCGCGTCAAAACGTGCAGAAAAAGTGATTGTAGAGTAGGATTGGATGTTCATGTGAGGGTGGATGCAAGTATCCAACCCAATAGCAAGGGAAGCTAGGGAGGGCGGGAGAAGCCGAGGGATACTGACTGCCGGGAATATCATGGATAAAGGTAAACTACCTACCTAAAGTTACTGGCCACTATACTGACTGATACCGCCTCCAGCTGTCAATGACACAATGGAAGCACTCTACACTATTAGTCTATTCACGATAGAGTCAAGGCTTTTTCATAGGAAGATAGTGAAATACCGTCTCAAGTATAATAGCCTATTCTCCACCAGCAATAGGCTTTTACAACTCAAGTCTGGCCATGGTCAACTACATTTTGGGTCTAGGGCCCTCTCCTGTTTTCTTTTTTCCTTGCCCGACTGTCTTAGTCTTAACCTTCCTTTTTTCAGTTATTTCCCTCTCGGCCGGCACGTAATTCGTGCCACCATAACACGCTGCACGTATGTACGCACGTACATGATCTGTCTCAGGTCGTAATGCCAGCCGGGCTCTTGGTCCGCGAGCTCAACTTAATCAGCGGCTATCACGACTATCTTTCATGTCATGCGATGTCATGGCACCAGTAACTGGTCTACAGCCTACAGCCTCCAGATCCCGTGCTGCAACGCTACGCTACGGCAGAAGTACCCCGGTCCCAAGTGCTTTGCGTGCGTCTGCAGCTGCAGATGATGCTGATGCTGATGCTGCGTTGTGCTTTGATGCCGAGTCAACTCTGAATACGCGGTGGACGTCCATCGGTCACTGGACGACTAACACGGAGGCTCTCGGACCCATATGACATATCTTGATCAAGCCGAGGCCATCTGCAGCTTAGAGGCACAAGAGGGTGTATATTGACCCAGCTGAAAGGTCGAGGGTTGGGGAATCCGCTCCATTATTCCGATGTCCCAATATCAAGGATGGGACCCTTGAAATGGAATGGTTCTGTTATGAATGGGGTCGACTATTGGAGTTATTTGACCGCTTCTAGCGAGTCATTCACATCAGTTGTATCGTGATCGAAGAGCAAAAGGGTCCTTAAAGCGTTAAAAACGTGGACTGTTCAACGGCCACACTGCCTCTTTGTCGACAAGCAAAAGCAAAGACTTCCCACTACCAAGGGGTCTAAAGAAAGCCCCTCCCCCTCCATATCCACATCCACTCACTGATGCAAGAGATACTGGGACACCTTGCGGTCCGTCACCTCCCTGCGCCGCAACTGACAGCCGCCTGTAAAGAGAGAGTGTAACCCAACTGCGAGTGAGTGCGTGTACAAGTGGAGGAAGAAAATGATAAAAAAGAAAAGAAACAAAAGTGAAGTGAAGTGGAAGGCCCCACCCCTGCCGATATATCCCTTGTCCCTGCCCCGTGCTGAATGCCCCATCCTCCACTCAACCCTCTGTAAACCGGCATGCTGCATCATCAAACGATGCCTCCTCGACTCAGTCTTGTCCTCTGTTCCCTTATACCGTCTTTTTCTTTTTTCTTTTTTTCTTCAATGCCTCCCCTAATTCTAAATCTCACTTTACTCCTCTGCCGAACATCGTCGCTATCTCCGCTTCGCCGACGGCTTTCACTCCGCTTCGTGGTTATTGTACGCCTCATTAGACTACGCTCCCTGTCTTTGTGACACCCATGTTTCCCCCCCGTCCCTCCAATTGCCTAGTTTGCTGCAACCAGAACCACCTGAAGTTGCTTTTCTCCATCTTAGAAGACTGTTTTTGCTCTGTTTCTTGTCGCAGAAAAACACTGTCAGACCAAAAACTTGACAGGGATTCTGTTGTGTCCACAGCAATGTCCTGCAAGCTCCCGTGTCTTGTCTCTGATGCTCTCCGACCCTCTTTGTCTAGTCCATCTCTTGTTCTCAACCTCTCAACTGTTCATTCATGTCATTTTCAGATCCTCTTTACTATGGCCCGGCTCCCCCGACACTCCATTTTCATCCCAGCTGAACCAGCTGTGTCCGTTCCATATCCAACCAGCGTTGGTACCCGCTCGGTAATTCTACACATATGGCCAAGGAAGGACAATGTTATGGCTTGAGCAACTGATGTCAAACACAAGCATCATGGTCCAGTTGGCAAGTACAAACAATCAGCATGCGAGATGAGGCCCGCCGCGTATTAATAGTCCAAATACAGCCATACCCGCCCCAGCCCAAAATTCCACGCTTTTGACTGTAGTTAGTTCTACTGCATCTTGCTTGCTTCTTATACTCAACGTCTTCCAGGGTGGGTGGCCACCGGAATCTTCAGCTTCTCTCTTAAACTCTCCCCTGTCTTTCTTATTCCCATATCTCTCATATCTACCTCGAATCTCTCACCTGTATTTCTTTCTTATTCTTTCCCTCTCACCTCTATTCCGTGCCGTTAAACTTTCTACTTCTTGCTTGTGCTAAGTTCTTCAAGACCCCTGCACCAAGTAGACTCGTCGTCTTGAGCACTTATACCGACTGCTTGTTCACTTAGAAGAATTTCACATTTTCCTCTCACGATGAAGATGACGTGGGACCTGGGAATTGACCATGTCCGGTCCTGGGTCCTCAAGGGTGATTATGAACTGGATGTTTCTTTCGAACGCCCGTTTGCTTGGAGTTCTACCGTTGTCACCGGACTCTCTGAAGCCGCCATCGCCTCCCAACCTGAAGATGCAAGTGCTCATTTAGATGCTGAAGGAGAAACTCATGCCTCCCTAGTCACTGAGTTGACTGCTGCTTCAATTACCTCAGACTCCTCCTGGCCTTCGAAGCCTCTCGAGATGCAGCAGTTCCTTGCCGTCGCTGATGATGTGGACGACCCTCTGATCCCGAAGCAACTGGATGTTCGTCGGATTTTTCATAATAGCCGCCATACATGGCAGCAACTTGTGAGCCAAGCGTTGGCTTTACCAAGAGGCCACTTTCCCTCTGGCCTCAATCCATCTATCATGCTCCAGGATATGCCACCTCTGCCCGAATCTGTGCCATCGAAAGGTGCTTTGGCTGGAGCCCCTACCTGGTTCGTCCCCGATCCTGAACCTCACAATCGAGACAGACCAGAATTCGACCTCGACAATGTTACCGGCACCACCAAATATTTCCGCCTAAGCTATCCATCACCTATCGACTGCATCATCTCTTCCGATCCGAGGGCCTGTCACTATGGTAATCCAACTGGTACAGCCGATGCTCCCAACGCTCCGCAAGGACTTGCTATCCTGACCATGTGTTGGTCCTACATCCTCTCCACACGGCTACTGCAACTCCAGAACAGAAAGATCCACTTCACCGACTCCTGTCTTCGTCCAGTCCCGATTGGTACGGTCGGAGATCTCGCCCAGAATGAGATCCTTGTTCACATCCCTGAAGGAGCCTCTTTGCGTCTCGTGCATTGGCTTTGTGCGATTCTGGCGTCACAACCAGGCTGGGCTGCTGATAACCAAGGGGGAGCATGTACTCCATGGGATGCAAAATTCACGGGTGACGTTCGCTTCATCATTGCCACGGAAGAAAAACTCTCGATTGACAATGGCGCGGAACCCCCAGCTCCTACCGAAGCTACGGAGCTTTTGATCGAGTTCTGTAACCTGTTTGGCATTGGTCATGAACCCTGCCGATCTAGAGATCCAAGTCCCCTGTCCTCGATCAAGGCTGCCTTCCTTGCAACCCTGGCGATACCATTCTATCGAATGGCTAAGATAGAACCACGTTTACCAAGGCCATTTCTGAGACCACGAAGAGGCACCCCCTTGGATGCTGAACAGGCAGCCGATATTCATACATACACGGCGGAAGCGCGCTATTATATGACCCTCAGCATGCATCCTTATGCTCTTGGGCCAGTTCTATGGAGCATATTCTGGCAACCAGAAATACAATGTAACCTTGTTGGTCCTTGGCTGGCTGCCATTACCAGCGTCATCCAACCTGCTTTCAAGCACTGCGACTTCGAGATGCTTATCAAGATATTTCTGCTACGTCGTCCCCGCGTAGCCATGTGGTGGCATGGACTATTTCTCCTTGGGAATCCCAGAATCCTCGACTTCATTCATAACTATCTTACTACACTTGACGAGGGATGTTCCTACGATACACTGTCTCGCCCAGATATTGTTACTGCAGTGTGGACAGGGGCACCTCAATCATATCAAGACGGCACTACGGCTACGACTTACCATGATCTCAGTAGTGCTGTCCCTCGTGCTGCTCTACTTCAGCATCGGCATACCCTGACTCTTCGCGATCCCTGGCCCCTCTTCTATGGTTGGCTCCCCTTTGGTTCAGTTCCCAAAGAAACCATCGAGCCTGACCTGTATCCATGGCTTGAACGAGGCCACCACCGAGAGTACCGCCATTGGACTTGGTGGTCAAAGGCTGACCCATCATTCCAGCCTTCAGTGCATTTTGGCTATCGGAAAGAGACTGGCCATTTTGACTCGAATGTCCCCGATAACCTCGATCTCATTCCTTCTCCCACCTTTCTTGCGCCAGTTCCACCTGCCATTCTTCCTACAGCCTTTGAGCCTTCCCGTCGCGCTACTTTACAAATGATCAACCACTCCCTCGGAAACATAGTCGGGGAACGAAGCCTCAGCACTGCTGTCATTCCGGACCTAAAGCAGTCTCACCCATGGCTCAAAGACTGGATTCCTGTCTGAGTATATCATTCATAATACCCCATATGCCAGCATTTACGACCGTCATGTTACTATTCGTGCGACGTTTACACTTGAATTGCCATAACATCTTACAAACCTGAAGAGTCAGGTCTTGTGGCCTGCAGCATTTTTGAGGATGCGAATCTTGGGTTCAACATTACGATCTTGATTCACAGTCACTTTCTAGGGCTCAGAACGCAGTCCTAGTTTCGTGTTGGCCTCTTTCTTTACCTTATCAATTTTACTTGATGACGAGTGTTTCTCAGAGTTGGTGTTAGCATCGTTAGCTCATGGCGTACCTGATCATTTTAGCATGTGTTTCCCATATCCAGCAGTTTACCATGTTGAGTATGTACATTTATGTCTACTATATTTCACAGTTTATGATTGAGAAATCATTTTGGTCGCTGCCTTCGAAGCAATGAGGTAACATTCGCATGCAAATCTGTAATAACATGGCATTATTTTTGTTATGATGTAGTTTAGGTGGTATGCATTCAAGCTATTCTGTGGGAGCTATGGTAATATAGATCTATATAACGTACCAAGTAAATATTGTCAAATCCTTGCTCCCAGTCATGCCGCATCCATCTGAGCAATTATGTTCGTCAACACAACTCCCAGCTAAACCACAATCTGAAGCTGTCACAACAGTTGTAGGACAGAATCCCCAAAGTCCATTGCGAGTATCAACTCGACAGTTGAAACCAGGCTCGGTAGTTCTCTTCTTCTTCGGATCACCGTCAAGATAGCCACATGTTGAGAGTTCAGTGCTGATACCCCGTGGCTCAAGGACGTTGCTCGGTTGTGGTGAATAGGGGGCTTTTGTGACGGGAGGAAATACCGCATGGAGAGCGAAGCTGAGAGACTGGAAAACGGTCGATACTATTAGTATATTAAGAATGGATAGAGACTTCATGGTGAAGAATGAGTTACTCCAAAATAGAGAAACGGCCAGAGGCTCAAGTAGTGAAAAGCTAGCAACTCGCGATGAAGAGACTTAGGGGTCAAAAACTCCCTTATCATTGTACATTGATCCAATCTTTCTGGTCGTGCGAGCGAGTTTCCAAGACTCAAGTGACATGGGCGTAGTTGTTGATTGAGTCCTCCACCAGGACCCAAGGACTTGAGACGCATGCTCAGAGTCTACAATGGGGTCGTTCTTTTGTTGCTCTTACAATTGATTTCTTATTACTCTTGTAACAAACTAGCGAATCTTTTATTGTAATCTACACTGTTGGTGTTATCTATCATTCATTATTAGGCTCAGAAAGTCTTGTCGGACGTCTATCTGGATATATGAGTAGAAGACTTCAATACTCGATACCTCTCTGAAACCGAACTAGGTAGTTAATAGTTGACTTCTTTGACATCCCACTATTGCCTGATGATGACTCGCGGGTTGTTGGTTGCAATGTAGTGTCCTGTAATATTACGAGTGGTATTCGACAAATGACTAACAACCAACATGCAGCTTTGAGTCAATGGTACTGTATCAAGAAGAAGATCTGCATTTTTTCCCTCAATTACCCAAAGGCTGGCTATATAATGCCGCTGAGGTTATTAGACTCAAGAGAATTTATACCAGACTTAATTAGCAAGTGATAACTAGGAAACTACCTGAATATCTCGTTCAGCCTTATGGATCGATCGCTATTGGTCTTCTAAGGCAGATCAAACAACCAGGCTATCCTCAGTTAAACTCGGCGCTTAGGTAACCCAAAAATACACACGCATCCTGGTGTGGTAACCCTTGTCATTTGTAAGTGGACTCGCTGTTGGCTGTTGGTTGTGACTGAAATCGATTTCCTCCTTGCTCTCCCCATATTGCTTCTCTTTCCTTTTTATGATTTTTTACTCGACAATGAGCTTGTTTGATGGTCTCGTTGCTTCAGTGAGGCAATGTATCGCGAGTTTATAGCACCGCTGCTGGCAGTCTTTTGCTTCTTGCTTGTAGTAACGAGCTTATATCTTGGGCGAGAGCATCTCACCTGGCGTTCAAGCTCATATGCTCCTATTCAGAATGAAGAAGTGAAGATAGAGCCGAGCCCAAAGTTGACAATAATAGTCACAATAACAAAAGCCCAGGTCGAAGAAAGCACTTCGCCTACACCTTTAACTGAAACCTCACTTCCAACTCCAATAATTGCAAATGGTGAGATACAGTGGTCTCTGTCCCGATTCTCGCACTTGATACTCATTGCTACTAGGCACTATTCTATCTGCTGAGCGAATATCGCCTTATATCTCAGCTATTTTCAATTCTTCGTCAACAGCCGTTCCCCGTCTAAAGTGTCCAGCTCTAAATACCAACCGCTACAGAATTCTCGAAGAGCAACATCATGATCAGGATGCCCAAGACTCTCACATTGACTATTTCTTCGCTCTCAACCTACGAATCTGCATAGGCATTCTCCCTCGCTTAATAGGCAGTATTGTTGAAGCTGTTCGCTTTCTATCGTTGAGAGAAATTCCCCTGATGGCACTTCTGATGTACTTTCAGCTCTAAAACCCTTCTTAGAAGATATAGATCTGGTGTATTTTTACAACAACTCCAAGATCAATCCAGCACAAGGCAATGCACGCATCCGCAAACTTGCTCAACTCCGCAATCTAGTCCTCGCTCCCCTTTACAAAGAACAAGTAAATGTTGCAGACGATACAGCAGTGCTTTTCATTAACGATGTATCCGCCTTCACAGAAGATATCCTGGAACTCGCTTTGCAGCGACGGAGTCTCAACGCAGACATAGCATGTGCCATGGACTGGACCTATGTTGGAGCTGACCCGACCTTTTACGATATTTGGATAGCTCGCACTATATCAGGGGACTCGTTCTTCGAAGTTGGTTCAGACGGAAACTGGAATTCAGCATGGAATCTTTTCTGGAACGCCCCTGATACATGCGTTCGATATGATGGACAACAGCCATTTCAGGTTTTCGCTTGCTGGAACGGGGCTACAGCGTTTACGGCAGCGCCTCTGTTACATGGTCTTCAGTTCCGAGATACTCGCAAGGGAGAGTGTTTTCAGGGTGAACCACAGCTATTTTGTAAGGATATGTGGTCTAGGGGTTTCCGCAAGATAGCAGTTGTGTCTAACGTAAATCTTGAGTATTCTGATGAGAAAGCTGCAGATATCAAGAAGCTGAAGGGCTATGTGTCGGATGTAGTTGAGGGCCAAGAGGAAGATGGTACGATAGAATGGGTATTTGAGCCACCGGAGAAGGTGAGATGTATGCCAACTTGGGAAGAGCAATCCTGGAGACCGTGGAACGAGACACTGTAATAATGGGAAGAATTAAACCAGAGCGTTTGACATCATAGTAAGGAAACATTTCAAAGGCACCATCATTGGCATGTTCATACGGGAAGCTAATGTCAAAAAGCAATACAGACTTGTGTATCATTCGCACATGTCCTAGCAAAGGACATCCATGATCCCGCTAAGTGCTTCTTATAAATAAATATAGCAACCAGAGCCATTCTATTGACTGGTACGTCAGCTTTTGTCCAATATAACAGGTATCGTGTGCCACTATCGCTTTACTCCACCGACAAAGGAGAGAATCCATACTTCGCACAATTACAATTTCCAATAGTCCATTGACTATTGGCTCCAGTACCAGCTTTGTCTAACGGTATCAAATACCCACTATGGTGAGAGAGAAAACCACCTGTTCCTCGTCTATTAGACATGGGGTCCAAGGTGAGGAGGAATTTGATGATGGTAGGCTTGAGGGGGGAACTGTTGAGTAGGAAATGGAGGGTTAGGCATGTATTGCCTGGGAGGCGGTGCATTGTAAAGATTGGGGTTGTATCCTCGCTGGAAACCATTACCACGGAAAGGAGCCATGTGCCCTCCGCGCCCAGGAGGGCCGTGTCCGTTTGGGCCATGTCCGTTGGAATTGCCTCGCCACGACATCTGTTGGTTGACCCTGTTAGACCAACCATTTCGTGACTGACCGTTGTTATGCATGTAAGTTTCACCTCCATGGTAGAAATGGTGATCACTCTCCGGTGAAGGGGGCCCATTGTGATAGGATCGTCGACCATCGTTGTAGTCGCCATTTCCCGGGCCCCCACCTCGACGGCCACCACGTCCAGCTCCTCCTCGCCTCCATCGGTAAGGTCGTCGAGGACCACGAGGCTTGCGGTCAACCTGGAAATCGATACGCTTGACGGGATGAGTGACCATTATATCATCGAGAATGCCGTACTTGGCCAGTTCATCCTCTTCGGTGGTCCATACTTGAAAAACATTTTCCAGTTTCTCAATGTACTTGACCTCAGGTACCCAAGTTCGAACATATGCTCCGTTGTTGTCATAGTCGAATGCTTGTTTGACCGGGTTGAAGATTCGTGCATCACCTCGGGGGTCATTGCCAACACCTGCTACGTACTGCCAGTTCGCCCAGTTGGAAGATACATCGTAGTCGACCAGCATAGCTTCGTACCACTCAGCTCCATAACGCCAATCAATGCCGAGGTGCTTGGCGAAGAAGCTGGCAACGTTCTGTCGAGCTCGGTTTGAGGTGTAGCCCGTGTGGTAAAGTTCTCGTTGCGAGGCGTCGATCAAGCCCATACCAGTCGTGCCTCGAAGGAACCTGTTGATGACTTCACTCAGCTCTTCGGGTGAAGGTTCTTGATCAACCTCGGCCTCTTCCTTCTGGGCTGTCTTCCACTTCTTGTCATACTTGCCACTGGCTCCCTTGAAACCATCAAGCTTGAAAAGACGCGAGCCAAACTTCATAGTACACAATCGCATGTAGTCTCGCCACAAGAGCTCGAATCTCATTGCCTTTGTGCCCTCGTTCTCGCCCTGTCCAAAGCCTGGAGCTCGGGAGTAGGATTGCTCTTGACCGTCCTCGAACTTGACGAGTTCTTCGTGGATGGAACGGGCTGAGATGGATCCTAGGGCCAAGTACGCTGAAAGCTTGGTGCTATAGTCGGTTCCGAGCAGACCATTGCGGGTTTCCTGATAAGTGGTCATGGCACCTGACCTGACAAGATGGTGAAGGCGGTCCCAGGCAGGATTCTCACCTCCCTTGAATGGATGTGCAGACTTGGCATCATCAGGGCAAGCGGGGGGGTCAGGTACCATGCTATTGATGGGTTCTAGTAAGCATCGTTCGAAGTCATTGTAGTCGTCAGGGATCTGGAACGGAGATTCCTGAGGAAGAGCCCATGACGAAGGAAAAGACGGTAATGATCCGGCCTGCGGACGAGGTAGAGAGGCACGGGGACGCTCGTGAAGCGGTTCTTGGGTTTTGCGGTAAGTTGTGAAGACATCTGGAAGCTCCTTGGGGCTATTCAAGCCAGTGTCGCGACTAATCACAAACATTAGTGACTTTTCCAAGGTAAAATTCTAAGTGGAAGGAGAATGGCAAGCTTAACTTACTCGTCAATGTAATACTTCTCGTCTTGCCAGAGCTTGAAGTTGATGTTATTCTCAGAACATACAGATGCCACAGCGTTCTGATCATCAACCTCTTCTTTCGATACTTCCTCGGTCATCCACACCGTATCGATAGACTGATGGTTGTCGTGTAAAGCCTTGACCAGATGCTTTAGAACATGGTCGAACTTTCCGACACGAATCAACAAGCCACTGCTGATGTTCTCGAGATTTTGTTTCACATCCCAGATGGACTCAGCTTGGAACTTGGCTCGAACGGGACCACATCTCCAAAAGCGGCCAACTTGACTTTTGGCTGGGGGATAGGGGGACTTGTGGCCTTCAGTAACGAAACCTGAGGTTTCGATTTGATGAGGAGGGAGAATGTAGATAGGGAGGAGGTGAGTGAAACCATGGTCAGAAGTGGCCAGGTGGTGAAGTATAGGGTTGTCGGTGGCCCTGAGATCGCGTCGAAGAAGGTAGACGAGGAGTTTATTCCCAGCCATGATGTTGAGATTAAATTACAATGGCGTTGTTGTAATACAAGTTGAGGCGTAATGGGACGTTTGTGGTATGGTGTGCGGTTCAGGTACCTGGTTTCGGATCTGAAGAGAGATCTTAAATGGCGGAGACGGATGTCAGATCTTCCACTATGCGGTTGTGCGGGAGGGGCCTAGTTTTGGGACTGGGATGAGGGCTCAATATTTGGGCCACTGAGTGGTTTCGTTTAAACGCTTGGGGGAGAGCGTGGGAGGTATTTGGTTGGGCCGTGTACGGTACAGCAATAGCAGCTGAATCGAAGCTCGGCGTATTTGTGGGCGTTAACGAGGGTTTAGACACCTTACTTGTGAAGGTATAATAGACGATAACTAAACAAAGTTGAACGAAAGCTGAATGCAATGGGAGACTTCTCAGAAGCAACCGAGTCTGGTAACTGGATAGAAAAGTCTTGAAAGTAGAAGGGCAGCGGATTGGCTTGTATGTAGGTATTGCGCAAGTGATTAAGGCAAAGCTAGGGAGCTCTGACTCGATAGGGAACAAGCGGATACTGAAGATATCAAATAGATCATGGATATTGGAACCTGGGATCTCGCTACTACTATAGCTTTAACTCGTCTAAGCTTAGTTTAGCAGCTGCAACGGTTCCTGGCCAGATATGCCGTGAAGCAACGTTTGTCGCCTCGAAGCGGATTTAGCCACAGGGGTGTATATATCGTCGTCAAGCCTTGAATGGATTGGTATGGAGGAAGCCAGGCGGGAGCCTAGCGTGAAGTGAAGTGACGGGTGGGTTCTCCTGGTAGTTGATAGTGGATATGATGATGGCATTCAAGTTCCCGAGATGCGGGATCGAGGCGGTTTGAACCCCTGTTCAGCTCAACTCGACTCAAGAGGTCGAGTCTAGATGGTTGAGAGGAGGGCGTCTGCAGCTGAGGCTAACACAGAGAGACTGGCTGCAGGAGCGTTGAGTGCAAGAATAGATATGAACTTCAACCAACCGCAGTAGAGAGAGAAGAGAACAACAGGGGAGTGAGAGAACAAGGCGAGGGTTGAATGCAGATGATGACGATGATAATAGAATCTAGACTAGGTAGGCACAGGAGGCGACTGAAGATCCTCCTCACGGCGAATTTTTGGTTCAAGGGACCTGCAGAATGCAGTGATCGATACACTAATAACTCTCCGATTTGCCCAGGTCTAGAAACCCGGGGCAATCATTAATGTGCGTGTTTGAAAGGGGAGCTCCGATATCTCGTGGTCTTGGTACGATTCGATGCCACGGGGAAGTCCAAAACAGGTAAAACAGTCGTAACAAGAGGTCAGTAAGATGGATCAAGAGGAAAAGGATACAGAGCTTGAGAAAAGCAAAATAAAATAAAACAAAAAGAAAAAAAAGAGAGACCAATCGTGATTTGGACCCTGATCGGCCCTTGACGGAGAACCCGGTTGTTGCGGCGGCGGCGGAGGGGGCACTCCATGCTGTCCATACTATGATGGTTTGGTTTTCCTATGTCTCTACGATGCGCTTTGCTTTGTCGTGATCCAAGTACGATCGCCATGGCCCTACAGTGAACCTCTAGATCGGACCAAGGGCGGGAGCTCTAGCCTGCAGGGGGTTAAGGGTAAGGCTCAAGCGAATGGCCACTGACAGGCCACAGCAGACGCAACGCAACGCAGCCGCAGCCACAGTGACAGGACAGCGACAGGGGACGGGGAGGGGAGAGGCTGCTAAAAAAGTTTAAAGTGCGTCAAGTTTTATTCGCTCGAGCGAAGATCATTTTTTTTTCTATCCATCATACTCCATACACAGCAAATGCAACCCAAGTGAGGTGATGCTGCTTGTGCTTGCTTGGCCTTGGCCTAGGGCGGGACGACGCGCATTCTTGCATCCATCTCATCCATGGATGCTCAGGATTCTTCTGCTAGAGGTACAGGGGGCTTCAGGGCGTGTCCGCCCAGGCTCGGGCCTCATGTCTGGTCTGCCCTGTTCAAGCCAGGCCCAGTGGAGGCCAGGCGGAGTGGAGCTCCCTGGTGAGAACATCACCAAACACTATGTACTGTACCTCCACTACCAGAACTAAAGTTGCCAGACCGTTGATGATTGCCATTTGGAAGCTGACACTTGACAAGGGGAGTATTTCCATAAACAGAAACTTCATATCCATGAAATGTCAATCATGTCTAAATTTATCACAATTGCTCGCCTTAATCAACCGTTTGACTGTTGTGATTCCCCTTAACTACCAAGCCTCACCTACTGCTATCTTGCGTATACCGTACGCGCATTCAATGTTGTCTCCGCCTCACTTCTCTCTTTTCTTGTCTTGCCTTGGGTCGATCAACTGTGCACAACGAGATCTGGTGTTGCGCCAACGATTGAGATGCGATGCAGCGGCATGGCTATCGACATTATCATCGCCATCGTGGGGCGTGTACTACAGTTACACTGACTACCTTGCAGCAAAAACGCTCTGGACGAAACCAGGGGCGAGACAAGAGTCAAGACCCCGTGAGAAATGGATCTTTTGCAGGCTGACAAGTTTCTGTGGCGTACGCACCGCGTGTCGTGTTCTGTTCTACTGTATAGGTACTATTGTGTTGTTGTTTGGTGGTGGTGATCGTGGTGATGGCTGAGGCTTTACTGTGATCGAGAGAGGGTCTTTGAGAAATCAGGGTCCAACCAGTTTAGCCGATCAATGACATCACGACTTGATGGGGGCTTTTTTTGATAGCCGTGTTCTGGACGCGAATGTTTTAGTTGATACAATTGCTTTGGAAATCGATCAAGTAAAATTCATTGCAGTGGTTGCAACTATCGTCAGTAACAGTTCTCAATCACTGTCAAGTCAGGCTGTGACTGTCAATATCATCACTGACTGATTCCCGTTTTCCAAGATCTGCACGTAGGGTGCTAACACACGTCCATCGAGCCGAACAAGGGTTCTAGATCCTGTCAAGTCAAGTCCAGACTCGAGAGTTTGGACCCGTTCTCCGGGTCCCAGTTCCATTTACTCTCTCTCGTCCGTGGCCATTGACCAATCAATCCCAGCGTCGTGATCCCCCGAAATGGCCTGATCTTTTTTGCCTTTCCTTTCTTTTTCTTGTTCTGCCGACATGGAAAACGTCGCTTTTTCCATCACGAACACCCCCAGCTCCGATATCCGTTGACAACGTGCGTTCCCGACGATCGGGCTCAAGGCCCTCACACACTTTGGCCTGATGATGGCTCTGCCGCCCGCACACAAGCACAGGGGTTTGCGGTAGTTTGAACGGCATTTGGTCTTGAATAGAGTTTCGTATATGTGCCTATTAAAAAAAGAGTCTAAAGAGTCTTATCAAGCTGTTTTTCGTACTATCACTAATTTTTCTTATCCTCCGTTTACCAAAATATTGGATGCGTGTCAATCCCGTCTCAGCGACATACATGTCTCAAATGTGTCATCGTCGGTGAATAAGTGATTGCATAAAGCCCACATGCATCGATTTCCAATCGGTGTTTCTCCGGTGGCCAATGGAGTTGAGTGCAGAGCCGATCACAGCCAAGCTTTCCACTATAGCCTCGACCGAATACTCTGGTCGAGGCCTCGAGCTGCAACACCGGTCAAGATATCTCATGAATCAATGCAACCAAATCACACACGCGTCTCGAAATCATGGGCAGCTTTCCTGTGTAAGCATCGGAGCCAGTACCACTGTTCAGCCAAACAATCAATCCTTTGATTATCCTGAAACCTCGGCATAGTATACGCAATGATGACGACGATTAAGCCTGTCCACATGTCTTGAACGTGCAGGTAACAGATTAGCTCATGTTCTCTCATCTTCGATACTGTATTCGATGCTGTTCTGCGCTCGCTATTCTGGGATTTTCGACCAGGAACATGACATCGCTCATGACGACACTCTCCGGACCATTTTTTAAAGATCGCGTTAGATCACACTACTACCCGCTTCTTTAACCTGTAGTGAAGTCATCGCACGTTGTGTGGAGATCCACGGCTCACACACACGAGAACTCTAGTCAGAGCTAGGAAGTTGTTTCCTGATGACCTAGAAGCGCAGCCTAGTAGTAATGGCAATCTCGCTAATTGTCCATGTTGTCATAATTCTGGTCCACACTCTACTTCTTCTTGAAGCTACCCTGAACTAAATCATCTGGGATATTCCGATGTTGTTCGATCCTCCATCTTCGCTTGCTCCAGTTGCTCAAGTTGATCTGCATTGAATCATTCTTTATGACAAACCCCGCTATAATCAAAGCAAGAATGAGAGCAGGAAAATGCAATGCCACACGCCACGATGCTGAACCGGTCAGAACCTGGAAACGTCGACCATGTCATGGCGTGCACACCCGCATCAAGTTGTTCGCGACATTGTGATATAGCAAGGTGCATTGTTTCTTTCTGATGGGCTGTCACAATGTCTTATTGAAAAAACACGTCGATGCTCATTTTGAAAAGACGTGATTGGAGATCGAGTAACTGGGCCGAGAATGCCTATGGTGTTCAGATGTCCAAGACATCGTGAGCTCCTACAAAACTATTATATCACGTTGGTGGCAGCCTTATCTAGAGCTTATTGCACGAATGTTTCAGATGAGATCCCGGATCGTTCTTAGCAGTCCTGCAGTCATATTCTCCTTGCGCAGCAATATGTAAATGTCTCTTACGCATAACGACCCAACCACGTACACATGTAAGCTGCGTTCGTCATATTTGCATTCAATCGAGATCTCCAAAAATCGCCTGCAACTTTGGTTCAGGCACAAAGCTCAATTGGTTTATGTCCACAGTCATAGGGCCACCAATAGTAGCAGTGCTCAACTTATTTTAGTGAAGCTTTGTCGCAGACTGTCCAACGCCGAGTTCATTGATGCTATTCTGATGTTTTATCGACCTGCCGGGTAGGCTATTGACTGATACATGCATAATGTGAACAGCCATCTCTGAACCGACTGTGTCCTACCAGAACCCTCAATACCCATCAATTACCGACGGATTGAGATGATAAACCTCAAAGGAATAATACCCTCGGTCGGAGTGTGTCGGACACAGCGTCGTATGTCCGCATATCTGGTCCGACGACGGAGCGTGGGGAACACGACCCCAGATTTTCGGCGAGGGGAAGCTGGGGTAGAAATGGAGAATCAACAAAAAGTTCAACAATTGATGTAAAAACGTGTTGCTAGATGACATTGAATATAAATTAATGAATTATACATAGGATTTACAGTGCCAATAAGGTACTGATTGATGAAAGCACTGGCTTTAAGCATGAAAGAAAGAAATCTAACGGTATCACCAAAGGAAAGAGGGTTAGAGTTGAGGCTTGCAAGGGATCTTGAGCATCTCCCCCGCGTTTCGCTTCTTTTCAGCTTTGGTCTATTAACACCACAGTCCTGAGCTGTGAATCTACTACATGGGTTCCAGGGCCAGGATGCGAGCATCAAGAAGTGCATAATATATTAGTCCCTTCTTGTGGAACCAAGCATACGGTAACTGAACAAAAGATTATGTCTGACGATCTTTGGGTGGATAGCTTCTGGTCGGTGAGGGCCAAACCGTGAACCCAATTCAACAAAATGATAACAATTGATTACACTGATTGGCTAGAGTATGGGAGTTGAGTTTCCCCTCAGTGTAAATGCCCCTGAAAAACTTCACCTTTCTTGTCGTGATAATTGGAGATCACAGACGGCCGGCACTGTACAAAGCACCAGAATTGGCAAGGCAATCACAGTGCGAAAACAGACATTCACGAGTCCCAAAATTCAGCCGGCGGCTAGCCGAGGGAGTTTTGCGGTAAGCTACGGCAAACTGAAGCGCCTACAGCCGAGCGTAATAAATATGAATAGGTACCTACCAATTTCTCCAAGACAAAAGTCTCCAGGATATTAGGCCCTGCAGAGGTTGTTATTCTCTTTTCCTTCCTCCTTCTTTGCATTTGTGATACCCCTCATCCCCCACGTCAGTTGACCTCGTCCTTCTTCTTCGTTGTCACGCAGGAAGAAGATATCAAGTCAATTACCTATCCCCAAGAATGTCTGCCGTTAACCGGACCCTCCGAACGGCCTCCAAGCAGCTGCGCTTCCAGTCTCCCCGGGGTCTTCGTGTCGCCGCCCCTCTCGTGGCCCGCTCGGCGTTCGGCGCCGCTCGCTCTTCTCTTCCCGCTTCTCACGGTGCCGCTTTTTCAACTTCTGTTGCTAGACGATCAGGAGCCCCCAACATGTCTACCGCCGACCGTGAATACGATCCTGAAATCAAGGATATTGCCGACTATGTCGCCAACAAGACCATTGACTCTGAACTTGCTGTGAGTTTTGTCAATTCTGCTGAGGCGTCAAGTTTGCACCCCGCAAAATACCCCGCCTTGAAGCTTCGCCCGCCTCAACACCAATGAATTATCACGAGGACTCAATTGGTACTCGATAGCGAGAATACACGGCTAATGCAAATATCAACAGTTCGACACTGCTCGATGGATCCTTCTCGATACCCTCGGCTGCGGTCTCGAGGGTTTGAGGTTCAAGGAGTGCTCTAAGCTCCTTGGACCTATTGTCCCTGGTACCATTGTCCCTAACGGTCCCAAGGTGCCTGGTACTCCCTTCCAGCTTGACCCCGTCAACGCCGCTTTCAACATTGGTGCTATGATCCGATGGCTCGATTTCAACGACTGCTGGCTTGCTGCTGAGTGGGGTCACCCCTCTGACAACTTAGGTGCTATCCTCGCTGTTGCTGACTGGATCAACCGCACCAACAAGGCTGGTGGCAACCTCGCTGGCGGCAAGACCTTTGTTGTCAAGGATGTCCTTGAGGCCATGATCAAGGCCCACGAGATCCAGGGCTGCTTGGCTCTCCTCAACTCCTACAACAAGGTCGGTCTTGACCACGTCGTTCTCGTCAAGGTCGCCTCTACCGCCGTCGTCTCCAAGATGCTCGGCCTCAACGAGAAGCAGATTGCCGATGCTGTCACCCAGGCCTGGGTTGATGGCCAGTCTCTGCGAACCTACCGCCACTCCCCCAACACCATGTCCCGAAAGTCATGGGCTGCTGGTGATGCTTGCCAGCGCGCCGTCAACCTGGCTCTCAAGGTCCTGAAGGGTGAGCAGGGCGTTCCAACCGTTCTGTCTGCTCCCGTCTGGGGTTTCTACGACGTCTTGTTCAAGGGCAAGAAGTTCGAGTTCCAGCGTCCCTATGGCAGCTACGTCATGGAGAACGTTCTCTTCAAGGTCTCTTACCCTGGTAAGTTTAAATCACTGCAATCGACATAGATGGAGAGCACAAGTCTAACATGCAATAGCTGAGTTCCACTCCCAGACCGCCGTCGAGGCCTCTGAGAAGATTCACCACATTCTCAAGGCTCAGGGCAAGTCTGCTGCTGACATCAAGTCCATCACTTGCCGAACCCATGAGGCTTGCATCCGCATCATTGACAAGCAGTTCAAGCCCATGGACAACTTTGCCGACCGTGACCACTGCATCCAGTACATGTGCGCCACCATGCTCGTCTTCGGTCGTCTCGAGGCCACTGACTACGTTGACGGTGGTGAGGCTGCCACCTCTCCTCTGGTCGAGTCCCTCCGCCAGAAGATCAAGTGTGTTGAGGATCCTCAGTACACCAAGGATTACCATGACCCCAAGCTCCGAACCATTTCCAACGCCCTTACCGTCGAGCTCAACGACGGCACTGTCCTTGATGAAGTCGCTGTTGAGGCTCCTCTCGGCCACCGTCTCCGCCGTGAGGAGGCCAAGCCGGTCATTCTCGAGAAGTACAAGCGCCACCTTGGCCCTCACTACCCTGAGGCTCGGGTTAAGGAGCTTGTGGAGCTCAACTTGGACGCCAAGAAGCTTGAGTCCACCCCCGTTGATGAGTATGTTGATCTATATACTGTTGAGAGCAGCAAGTTTTTGCAATAAAGGACTTTATGAATGGAAAATGTGGAGGATGCATATTTAATCGCAAAGCCCAAAGAAGGCTATGGCTTGGATAGAATGATAATATCACGCCTAAAATGAACAAATAAATGCAAAAGTCATAAAAAGAAACTTTATTCTCACACGTGTAGGAGGCGCCGAGTTGCACCACTGCCAGAATCATTAGTTCACGAATCACCAAATCTCGTGATTGGGTCGGGTTGCGCGAGGGTGCTGAGGGGCAGCACCGCCTCAAAGCCCGCTTTATTTGGTAGGGGTTTGGCTTGGATGCTTGGCCGAATTCCGATTCCCAAGAGCATTGGTAACAGGTCGAAACACTCTCCTATTCTAACTTCAACCTGACATCCTGTCATACTGAACCTTTGTCACGTTGCATCAGTGTCACAAAAATCGTCAAATTCTTGGTGAAAAGCATCTTTATACCCGCATCGCAAGTCCGAACCCTTTTGGCCGCAGCATCCGCAATCATGGCCGCAGATCGCCAGACTATTATTGAAGTGAACCGATCACTTCGCAATATCAAAAATGTAAATACCCTCGCTCTCTCGTCATCGAAATGTCCTGTCGCACCATTGTTTTCGCCCGGGCTGCTTCAACGGAACATCAGCTGATATCTAAAAGGAACTCGAGAACCTCCTTGAGCGAGGCGTGATCGACGACTCCGTCTACGATACCATCAGCACCGCTCTTCCTGCCGAGTCATCCCTCTCCGGCCCTCTCAAAACAGCGACTGGCAACAAGAACAGCAGTACCGCCGCTCCTAAGGCTGCTTCTCCCGCACCGGCCTCCCACGCGCCTCCCACCAAGGCCTTCGAGGACCTCAAAGTCAAGTCTCATTCACCTGCGCCACCCGCCTACGATCAGACTCCTCCTCCTGGACCCCCTCCCCGTAACATCAAGCCTACTGTCGCCAATGCCCGCGCTCTGTACCGCTACGCCGCCTCCGACGGTCGCGACCTTTCCTTCGAAAAGGACGATCGCATCTCCGTGTACGAATACATGAACCAGGACTGGTGGATGGGCAGAAACGAGCGCACAGGACTGGAGGGTATCTTCCCTCGCAACTATGTTCTCGTCGACCAAGAGACCAAGAAGCCCGTTGCGCCTATTCCACAGCCTCAGTATGGCTACCCTGCTTACTCTCAAGGGCCTCCTCCTCAACAGAATCCTTACAATTCGCATGTCCCCCCCATGGCTATCGCTGAGGGATCTGGACAGCCTCAGGGACAGGAGGGAGACGGCAAGGACAATAAGGTCAACGAGTATGGCAAGAAGTTTGGTAAGAAGCTGGGTAATGCTGCTATCTTTGGTGCTGGTGCCACCATCGGTGGAAACATCGTCAACAGCATTTTCTAGAGTCTATACCGCTGAACGAGACGCATTGGTTTGCTTTGAAGTTATTGGGCGCATATATTGGGCGTTAGGGATTTGAAAGGTTCATAGATGTCTAAGTATCTCAGGACGATACTGAGCCTGTGTTCAGCCTTAAATTAGTATAGGGAGATTAAATGACCGCTGTGAAGACGAATATTTGCTTGCATCTGTCAATATTGGCACAGTTCTCGTAAGGTCGACATTCGTTTCAATGATTCAATGGTGACAGGCTCCGAATATTTTCAGTCAATACTCCAGATCTCATGAGGTGTTCTTCATCATGGCTGGTGGATCTCACTGACGGGTATACTGTGTTCAAGACAGTGCGAAAAGCCAGACCACGATACAAAGTCAAGCCATGATCAAAGCTTACACTGTACGTCGACAAAATTTCTTGTTGACGGCTCAAGAAATCTTAAACGAAAGAATTCAGCAACATCATAATCAAGACGCAGCTTTCATCATGTCGACTTCTAAAAAGCGCCAGGCGGAGGATATCCCTGTTCAGCCCAAGCCAAAGAAAAGTAAAAAGAGAAAGGCAAATGCACCAGATGACGAACTTCTCGACACTGAGCTTGGTCTCAACACCCTCTTCACAAAGATGGACAACCAGCTCTTGGCGGATCACCTGGCTCAAAAGTTAGGACGCTTCGGCACCGATCTGAGCGCTGTTGAGATTTCTGATATGACTGTATCGGGTGAGACTTATTGTTACTGCAACTGCCATTTATCGAAAGCCCTTACTCACAAACTCCCAGCAAACGCGATTCAAGACACCACTTCATGGCAGGAGTCAAGGACATTGGACAAGTTCCCCGACTTCCTAGAGAAGGTCTCAGAGGACCCTGAGGGTTTGAAGAAGGCGCCTAAGAAGAAGGGCTCGCCCCATACTCTCATTGTTGCAGGAGCGGGCCTGAGAGCTGCGGATATTGTCAGGTACGTTGTCACAACCCAATTTGAGCAGGGAGAGAGATTGACTATAGGTAGGTCGATGCGCAAGTTCCAAAGCAAGGATAATTCAGTCGCGAAACTAGTATGTTCCCTTCGAAGGATCATTGAAGACGGCTTATTAACGCATGCAAGTTCGCCAAGCACATGAAAGTCGAGGAACAGGTCAAGTTCCTTCAAAATCACAATACTGGCATCTGTGTCGGTACACCTGCCCGACTTATGGATCTCATCGACAACGGTAAGTCCGGTTTCGATCTTTCTCTTCTCAATCGCCCTCCAAGCCACGAGTAGGCGCTGACGACAGCAGGTGCTCTCTCCTTGGACAACTTGAAGCGTCTAGTCGTCGATGCCTCACATATCGACCAAAAGAAGCGAGGCGTGATGGATATGAAGGATACGATGATGCCCTTGGCTCGCTTCTTATCGAGAAAAGAGTTCAAGGACAGATATGGTGACGAGAAGAAGCCGCTGGCTTTGTTATTCTATTAGATGTTGCGATACCCTGAACACAAGAAAAGTTGGACACCTTACTGTGAAAGCTGTTTCTGTATTGTGGCTTTCACTGAGCCGTTAATAGATCCTACCTTCTAGACTTCCTTATCACAATGGCGATTCGTTCCTACGTTCCTTCCAATTTCGTCGGCCTTCTTTGGATGGTAGACATCATGGTGGAAGGCGCGGCTTCCAGAATAGCGATTTGACTCTACTGCTTCCCTTCTTATCACGAATGGGTGCCTTCCCTAAGGTACCTGTGTCTATCAGGTCGTCTTACTACTTCTCCCATCTCCAGATCTATTCGATCTTTTACTCCTCATCTTCATCCGTTGTCTTCGGCTTCGGCTCTTAAGCTAGTTTTTGGAACGCATCTCACTTTCTTTTTGGAACTCATCCCTCCATAGTTCGCTCACTTTTTGGTACTGTCGTTTATACCAGTACTCAATTTCTTCACCATTTCCCCGAGCATAATCGTCTGCTTCTCACGCAAGCATGAGAGCTCATTTGTTCGCTGGCTTATTATCGAGCTTAGCTCACTGTACATACAGCCTCGATACACCTACACCAGGTAAGAAATCTGAATTCTTGCCGACGGGTATCCTAACACAAATTCTAGAATGTGCTACCACCTGCTCTCGCGAACTTATGCACTATCATGATATCTCTACCACTGAAGGTCTGTGCCATGAAATGGCCGTTCAGCGAGTAGGTGATATTCGCCTTTGCATCAAGTGATGGGTTACTGACCATATTCACAGGAGCTCTTCTCATGTCTGGCCAGCACCTGCACTGATCAGTATGGTCAAGCATTGACACATGCCATCTCTGTTTGCTCTCACCATGGTGCTTCCATCAGCAATCTCCTTCCAGTGGAGCTACAATATAGGAACCTTGCTACGAGACAATTCATGCCTCTCGTCTCGCGCTCTGATTCAGCCAGCTTTGGGTTTGAAAACCATTTCAGCTTGTCTGTTGATTGCAAGGCCGGCTCTGATGGTGTTCTTACACTGTCTCTCCCCGAATCCACCCTTTCAGTTAACCAGCCCATTCCCAATAATGGCGGGTTTGCCTCATCTGGAGCTGGGAATAGTAACCCCAATGCCGCATCAAGTCCATCACGTGGCGCTCCTGATTCGAACAATGGCCCCTTACCAGGAAACACAGCGGGCCCAGGTGATGGTCAGGATGGCACAAAGGGAGGCACAGGTCCTGGAGGGGGCAATGGAGATGGAGCTGGAGCCTCCGATCCTAACGTAGATTATGAAGATGATAATTCGAAGAATGGTCCTCCACAATCTGGCAACAACGAAGGGCAGCATGTTCCAGCTCCAGTCCCACCTAATCCACCTACAAACAACGACTCCTCGCAAAATGGTCAACCTGGCGGTCCTCCACCAAACCCAGCAGACGATGCTGCTTCAGGACCAAGTGCTGATGATGGGAACCACCCACCTGGTAACCCCGACCAAGGCACTCCAGCGCAGCCACAGCCTCAACCTGCACCAGCTCCCGTCAACCCTGATGGAGGCGACAAAGTGCCAGATCAAAATGGAGATAATGGCTCAGGGGAAGATTGTGACGACAGCGTGCCCCCAGCAGCTGATGCTAACTCTCCCAGAAACAGTCCTGCTAGACCTTTGTCTCCAAATACCGACGGCCCAGTGGACTGCTCTATCAACGTCCACCTTCCAATGTGCGCTAGCTATCACCCGCCACCACCTCCCCAACCACCTTTTATACCAGTGCCACCTCCGGTATTTCCACCAGCAGCTCCAGCTCCAGCTCCAACACAACAGCCACCGGCGCCGGAGTCTTCCACTCCGCAAAGTCCCTCTACCGTACCTGGCCAAGGCAGCCCCCCTTGTGGTGATGGTGTCGGAGTGCCAAGTTGTCCCGCGTCAAATCAGCCTCCAAATACCAGTAGCGGCGATGTTAATAAATGCTCAAACACTGATGCGGATGCTGGCTGTGGCTCTTCTGAGCCAACTTCACCCCAGTCACCTCCTCAGCCAGCGCCCCCTACCATTACAACCGATTGCTCGGGTGGCGAAGACTCACCTTGTCGCCAAGGAGGTGACGAGAAACCCAAATCAGGATCCGGCAGCCCTGGTGACCACATACAAGATATACCAGTAGGCCCCGGTTCCCCACCTCTTCCGTTCGACATTCCTCCTGCTGGCTCTGGCGGCGGCTCTTGTAGTGGAAAATCTGACTCCTGCCCTGGTAATGTGCCAGTTCCAGGAAATGCACCTCCTTTGCCTGCCCAAGTTCCATCAGGAAACGGCAGTCCTTCAAGCCCTGGAACTCCTCAGCAGGCCAATCCTCCCATACCTGCGTCTCCGCCTTCACCTCCTGCAGTAGATCAAGTTCCCAAAAGCCCCCAGGGTAATGGGAATAGTGGACAGGCTGCTGGCTCGCCTGATCAGTCAAACGTTAATGGTGGATCTGAAGGAGCTGGCGCAGGAAATGACCACGGTGACGCAGCAAATGGCGGAGGTGATCACGGCTCTGAAGAACCAGGGACTACAGCACCAGTCGATTCAGATCAACTCCCAGGCTCCCCGGTCCAAGCAGGCCCCCCTCAGCCCACCGATTCCAACTCTGTTGGGGGCCATGAAGGACCTCAGGTTATCACAGTAATTATGCCGACGCAAATAGAGAGCACAGCAACAAAGGTCATGACAGTCTAGCCGACAAATGGTCCTTCAAAGTACTCATCACCGTCTCAATTGAAGGAACGTGCCATAGCTGACATAGAACGAAGGCAAGAGAATGGTCAAAAATTTGACACTCCTGGCAACGATATCTCATCTCCATTTGGCGCTGCTTCAGCAGCGTCTTTCATCCAAGCGGATACCTCGATAGAGTCAGCCATGCCCGAGCCTTCGTTCGTTGTTTCGAGCGACTCGACACGAGCTCGGACACGCTCACGATCATCACAAGTTCTTACTATTCTGGTGTTATTTGTGTCAGCGTTCTTCATAGCAC
Organism: Fusarium beomiforme; assembly: GCA_002980475.2. Classification (NCBI taxonomy): domain Eukaryota; kingdom Fungi; phylum Ascomycota; class Sordariomycetes; order Hypocreales; family Nectriaceae; genus Fusarium; species Fusarium beomiforme. The sequence continues at coordinate 36,305 of PVQB02000341.1, read as the reverse complement.
TGGCATGATGCGGCGACTTGTATTCCTCCTTGTGTTCATGTTTTCTCGACAATTCATGTTTTCTCGACAATACATTGCTTTGGGTGAGTTCCTATTGATTGGTGGCTTAGATAGTAGATCAGGGTGGAGGGCTCTTTCTCTTATCACTGCAACAAGCTCTAATACAACAATTCGTTTCTGAACGGGTGGTGCTTCAAAACTCGTATGATGTTTTCGTGTTGTCATTGTAGATGCACTTGGCAGACTTGGCCAAATACCTCCTGTGGCGTAATCAGCCGTCATAAGGTTGGTGACTCCAGGCCAGGTAAACTCATAAACGGTCTCTATTGAGTTTACTTCCAGCTACCTGGCATTCATCGTAGACCATCGTATGTGTTCCCTTAGTCCCGCTTATACCAAATCTTATCTTTGTCTACTTTCAGCATTTCCTTGACCTTCATCCCCATTGTCCTCATTGCATCATCTTCGCAATTTTCCCACTTCCACATGAGCTGCCTAACATCTCCAACAACCTTTTCGTCGTCCTTTGGATCTTTTGCCTTAGTGAGCATATGCCCCAGTATTTCCCAGAAAAGATAATCCTTGAGTGCTGGTTGCTCTGCTGATGCTGGGTCATACTCCTGTAGTTCTGCTAACTTGAGTGCAAGGCGGCCGAACGACTGTGCGAGGGGCCAGTAATCAAACTCCTCTTTGAGTTTCTGAAAGTCCATATGGTACGGGTGATATTGACGTCCTGACAGGTCCTCGATGAGCTGGTAGAGCTCTTTTATGAATGCTTGCTCTTCTTCAGCAGTTGCATCAGATAAGGGAACAGGTATCGTTCTAAGTTTCATCCGGAATACACTGGGCAGCGTTCGGGGTTCAGCTTGCCTAGCACGGATACGTTCCTGATAGTCTTCCGTCTTTGATATTATCTGCTTGATAGTAGGTACTGAATTTTGCATCCAGTCATTCCAGTTCTGGCGGTCTCGAAACCGCCCACCACTGAGTGTCATGATCAGCGTCATCACCATAGAGGCTTGACCAATCTTGAGAAGCCTCTCGACGAACTCAATTAAGAAAGACTGGAGCATCTTCAAAGATACACCTTTCTCGGATAGCTTCGTCTCTCGGTCGGCAGGACTCTTCTGCACCCAGGCTGCAGAAAGCAAGACTCCAAATTTGAACGAATCGCGTCCAGGGTTGGAGAACTGGGAAAGCCAATGCTTTCCCTCCTTTGAGTTAACAAGATCGCGGTCCTCTTGAATGATCTTTGTGATGCGCTGAATGCGCAGGCTGGGATCGATGTTGATGAGTGCGGTAGAGCGAACCATGTTGAAGACTGATATAGGCATGTAAGGCAGCAGGTGCCCGTAAAGAGGAGAGACTACTCTCAGATGCACTGGGAGATGTGGAAGTTCTTCATTGTTGTCGAGAGAGAAGTTGTGCTTGGCCAAGAAGAGTTTCATCCAGCGGGCATTGTTGGCAGCCGACTGTTCTACTGCAGCCATGACAAGCGACACGAGACTTCTCTTGTCTTCTTCTCTCAAACTTTCTCCACGAATCTTCAGGATCAAGAGATTGAGGAGGGCAGGTTCATTACCAATCTCAGGCAATGGGGCGCCATCAGCTGAAACAGAAGCCCAATCAGCTTCAGTCATTCCGCGCCTTTCATTGAGCTGTGCGATGACCGGAACGATATATTTCTCAAAGGCGTCAAGAACGCGTTTCCGTAGATCAGCAGGGCATGTCGGATCTTCCAGGATAGCGAATAGACTGTTTGTGATTGTAATGCGGATGTCAATATGCCGTGCGACGGCGAGGAGACCAACGAGGATGTCGCAGGATGAAGAGGGATCGATGAAGAGGTTGCGTTGCAAGATCTGAGCGAGCATCTTGACGGTAGTAACCTTTATGGATGGTCCCTGAGAGGATTTTGGCTCTCGTGTTGCTTCTGGGTCAGTGGCGTCCTGTGGCCTTTCTGCTTCTTCTCTAGTATCTGAGTCTTGGTTTCTTTCTTGCATCTTCTCGTTCATCGCACTGGCCATAGTATCTATTAGCTCTTTTGCAGCTTTAGCGGGGAGGGCAGAGAGGAAACCAAAATTCAGAAGATCGCGGTGCCAGGACGAACTCTCCCTGGCGCTTTCGCCGTCCAGAACCAGCTCATGAATGAATGGGCAGGCCAGTGATGGTTGATCACTGGAAGATAGACGCTCAATGACGAATACAATGTCCTGCATTTGTGCTTTGAGAGCTTCAGATCCCTGTCGCTCCCTTATGCGATCAATAAGGAAGCGTGCAAGCTCTGCAAGTAACAGAGGCGACAGAGACGTCCTTGAAAGCTGACGGTAGATGTAGCTGCCTCTGAGACTCTCGCGATTTATGGTAGTGGTAAGAGAGCCGAAGAGTGTGCCGCCATGCGCGGTTGTCCAAGTTGGACTCCGAACAACAGCTCCGATTTCAGTCAGAAGATCTGTTGTAGGCTTCCAGACGATTTCCATCATGTCTCTTTGACATCTTTCACGGTCCGACTCTGAACATTTTTTGAGATTCTTGAAGAACATTCCTAGTCTACCTATGCGTTGGCTGCCCGTTACAGCCATCACAAGATTGAACAACCAAGTCCAATTATGGGCTTTGAATCCGGGTTCTCCAACTGCGAGCGTTGCAGTCTTGACTATGTTGATCAGGACCTGGTTTGCAAGCTCGATGCTCGTCTTGTTTAGTGCTGACGTGAACAGAACCACACCTTCTGGGGAGCTGACGCTCTCGTCAGGCATGGCACCCAAAAGCTCCTCGATCTCCTTAGTCTTGAAGACTTTCACACTGAACAGGCTAGAGCTTGTCAGAGGGTCCTTGAGGAAGCGTCGAGACCAGGTAATATTGTCGTTTAGAGTCTGTAGGTCGCCGAAAGCGACGCAGAGATTCAACGCTGTTGTCGCCCAGTATGCGCGCTCTGCAGCTTCACGAGCCTGCTGAGCATTTGTTTTCCTCTCGTTGATGAGATTGATGGCACGATCAAGCCAGCCTGAATGCTCATCTTGTGTATTCGACTTGCGGATCAGCAGTGCCCTTACAATTTCAGCATCCCCGTAACCACTATGCCTGATGTGTCCTTGGGACTGATTGAGTATCGTCCCATTATGATTCGCCACCTGGAGGAAATTGTGCCTGGGGAAAACACTTTCCAACTTTTCAAACAGCTGCAACGACTTCTTGTAGTTGATGGAGAAGAACAACTCTGAAGGCCATGCTCTTTCAGGAAGTTCCAGAAAGCCTTGTATGTCTTCTTCCTCCTTGCCTTCGATGTCGAAGTCATAGTCTCTGTGATAGTAGAGGAAATTTTGCAAAAGTTCGTACCTACCATCATTATCTAATTCCCACGACAGCCAAAGAACCCGGTGTATGGCCTCTAGATCAACTGGCGGTTTCTTTGATGGTAAGATCTCAATCACTTGTGTCATACTAGCTTCGTACTGTAACTTATTCTCGGTACCCTCCTTGGCCTTGGCCCACTGGTCGACAGCATAATGAAGCAGGCTACCTTTCATCAGAGTCAGCTGCCTTGATATTGCTTCCTCATGGCTTCGGATAGTGTGGAGGACAAGAGCGAGAAATTTGAGACGGGTATACTCGTCGTATCTGCTTTTGAGGAGGCGCTTAAGTACAGGCATGGCCACTTCATCCAACAAATCAGATGGGACGTGGACACCGTCTTTATTTTCGCGAATGGTTGTCAAGATCTTCTCACAGAAGGCGATGTTGCCACGGAAAAGCCTCCTATAGTCCTTGAACCTGATGTTCTTGTCTTCTGACAAGATCTCGTCAAGGAAGTTGTCCTCGTGCTGCTCTCGATGACCCAGGAAGAGGCGTTTGATCTGTGGAGGAGTCCACTCGATGTTCTTTTCCTCCTCAAACTTCAGTACCAATTCAAGGTTACATGCTGGGATAATGTTTTGGTATAGCTTGGTCAGAGGCCTGTTGTCTTCTTGCCCCTCATAGAGGATCGTGACCAATTCCCCCAGAGCTGCACGCCTCTGGGGTTGTGCTTTCTGAGCCGAAGCCGTACAGCCCAGACCCTTGCACATACTGTGTACGTCTCGAATGCTGAATTCGGCCATGAGACGGGCCAGTCCTGAAGCCCCTCCTGCAGCGTCCCATGCTGGCTGGAAGCGGTCTCCACGTCGTAAGGCCTTTGTGAATCGGCGAATAGCGTGTTTTCTCTTTTGGGCACTTTCAGTTTGGCGGAGATCCTCAACAATCTCAAATGCATTGGGTCGCGCCATGGTAGTAGATATTTGATGTATGAATGTTTTACTGAGATGATGTTTGTTTCGATATCAAGCCAGGGAAGCGGGCACTTAACTAATGAATGTCAGCTCAGCTCAACTGTGCAATAGCCTAACGTGGAAAGGTGCCCGGCGTGACAAACGAGGAAATACCCGAGAGGCCTAGCACAGCGACTAAAATCGAGATTAACAGCAGATCTCTTGAACAAGCCAATAGATATTTGTTTCAGTTCCCAAATCGGTATTATCTAGTCTACCTCCGTAATCCACTTATCAATTATGCCATGCTCACCGGTCTTCTATTGTATGTACTGTATCACCCCCAAGAGCTGTAGAGACGTACACGGCTCAAGTTTGTTTGTCTCTGCGATATCTCACGATTAGATTATAACTTCGGAATGGGCGTTGACCGGTCTAAGATTGTGCTGCTTCCAAAGATATAATTGGACTTGTATGTGATGATCATGCTGTGACACTCCACTTGTTGGACCGGCGTATGACTGACCTATAACTGGTGGGGTGCGAATGGCAAACTCGGATTGGTTTGGCTAGACTTGACCTGGCTTGTAGGCACACACAAAAGCAAGTCCAAGATCGTGGTTATAGCCTAAATAACATATGGAAACTATCGATTGCGTGGCATTCCCTGGCATGCAAGTTTCAGTTGAAATATGCAAGATATAGATAGATTGGCACGGACGCAGGAGACCAAGGAAATGCATGGACACCAGAGAGCCGGAATGATGAGATATCTCTGATGGCCCGTTCAAACTCAGCCGATTTTCTCCCTTGGTGTTTTCTGTGATAGCCGAAGCTTTGTTCTCACTTAGCCAGAGGCATACCACCTATCAGCCCAGGTATACACCCTTCATATCCTATCTATTTGCCATCCATGATGGGATAAGTCTCACTATTCGGCCTATCATTCACGTCAGCTCATATCACAGTCAAATGAATGACAGTGTAGGTGCCCGTACATATGTACCAATTCTTGATGACACACATGCCTAAGGCTGAGCGTGGTAGCCACAAGAAAAGAAACAGTAAAAATAGACATACCCTCACTTCCGTAATTCCTCCGGCCTTGAGCTTTCAGTAGCACAATTGAAGTTTTCTAGTTGATAACAACAAGATATTACTCTTTGGCTATTCAGATTGATCACCACCCAACTTCAAGGTTTCATATGATTGCTGGTTGCTTTTCTGTGTGACACGGGTAGATATTCTGCCAAAATAATCGTTTGAAGTAACAATGCAAGCATATAGGAGCCTCAAGCAAACCTTTCCGTGAGATCCTATTTGCAACTCAAGCGAATGAAAAAGCGAAGAGAAAAAGAAGAATATAATCAAGAGTTGCATTGATTCACAAATCTCATGCACCCAAGTGACACTGCTTGCAACTGCGAGGCACTTCTGCGCTACAATCCCCCTTGACTTCTTCTGCCTTTCTTGTTTCTCCCCCATACGCTGCATCTTTTCAACTCCGATATTTTCCATCGCAATTGAAGACTCTTCTTTACCATCATCCCACCATCTCTCAATCAGCTAAGATGGATTGGGGCACTCAAGAATGGGCCCCGGAATGGGGTTCAAGCAACGACATTCCCAACCAGATTTCAGATCCTTCTGAATTCACTCCAGGTAATACTGTCCTATCTCTTATTCGGTTGAAATATTGGCTAATCAGAATATCTGGATGAAGTTGACAAACTTGGAGAGGTTTGCGAGATCAGAGATGCCTTCGCCAAAATCGACATTTATGGCCGATTTGTCAAGTGGCTAGATGAGATGCCCTATGGTGAAGAGCTAAAGGAAGTTCGCGAAATCAAGCGAGTTCGTGATACTTACGCCGTTGTCTGTGGTCGCTACCCAACCAAGGACAGCACGTGGGAGGTCCGTACCATCTGGATTAACAACCCGATCCTTGTGGATGTTCTGCGCAATATCTTCATGGGTCATCCTGACGTTGAGTGCCGCGCTCAGACCTTGGAGTTCAAACAGCCTTTTGTCCCTCTGATTCACCGCTGGGAGCAGCTCTGCAAACTGGCAGTCGACAACCCTGGTTCGGAGATCTAAAAGCTAATGAAACTCTTTGTGAACCTGCTGAAGAATGAGTTACAAGAAAATCTCAGCCGAGTCAAGAAAATCAAGGAGACTGGGAGCTCATCCTTTGAGGACCTCAAGTTTGTCTTCAAGCCTGGGAAGCTCTTCTTCTGCTCCCAAACTCCGATCGCTGCCGGTATCTCCCGAAGTTATGTCTCTGGATATCTTGAAGTGAGCCAAGTTAGGTGGAGTGGTTCAGAATACTCCACGACCATCTCCAGCTTTCATGTCCCTTATTACCACGGTCTCATGCCTCTCTCTGACCTCAGCGTCCGCCCGTACTGGGCTTGTCCCGAGCACGATATCAAGGTATTGAGAGATACCCTTGTCAAACGTGGCCGTAAGTATGAAGCTCTACGAGGTATTCATCTTCGCTTCCATGACGGCTCTTCCCAAGCGGGTATTACTCAAGATCGCCAAAGGTCTCTTCAAAGCCTGACGTTGTAAGCAAGCCACTTAATGATATAAGTTATAAGGCGAGACTAATGGACGGGCAGTCAGAGGCACAGCTTTGGGAGGATGGATGGAAAACCCCAGAAGACAATGCTATCCCCAAGGATATCCGTCTCCCCATCCAAGCGGTAAGCATCCATTGTTCATCAGACATTTAGAGGTCCTGACAAATATCACAGGCAGAGGGACGGGTCATCGTTGATGCCGACGGTGGTCCTGATGAATTGGGCCTTCGTAATCATGGCCCCCTAGACAGTCTGGGGATCAGCAGTGCAATGTACACTCATGAAGACGGCTCAAAGGCGTCTATTTCTGATGGTCACCGGGACTATGAGAAAGTCAGAGATCCAGAGAACGAAAAAGGAGAAGATGATCCCGATCGCCTTACGGATGAGGAAGCTATGTTGACTGTCTCAACTGTGAACTGCTTCTCGATCGAGCGCAAGGTATGGCGTAAGTTTACATGCCCAAACTCTTATATTTACAGATTCTAAGAACTTATGATAGGCAATGCTGAGATTGATCATCTCGTCGACATTGAATGGAACACCCAGGCATTCGATAAACTCGTCCTCGATGATGCAGAGAATAGATTATTGGTCAGGTTTGTTGGCGCAACAAAGAACGGACAGTTGCAGTATTTCGACGATTTTGTCTTTGGAAAGGGTTCGTGTCCTCTCGGTTATACTAAGATATGAACTGACGTTGGATATAGGGAAGGGTCTTGTCATGCTTTTGTGTGGCCCCCCTGGTACTGGAAAGACATTTACTGCAGAATCCGATTTTCTGTAATTATGTTCCTTGCTAACGCCAACTTAATCTCTGAGAACCTGAAGCGTCCTCTCTACTGCATTGATACTTCGGACCTAGGAATGGATCCCAAGAAACTCGAGGGCAATCTTAAGACCGCTCTTGACCGCTGTGCCCGTTGGGATGCCATCTTGTTGCTTGACGAAGCAGATTTGTTCCTTGAAAAGCGCACCAGCAGCAACCTCGCACAGAACGAGATGACCATCAGTGAGTTATTCTATATGTTAGTTGTTAAATCATCTCATATTTCATCTAGTTTTTCTCCGCCTTCTGGAATACTACCAGGGTGTTATGATTCTCACCACGAACCGCTATCCTGCCATCGACCCTGCATTCGAGTCACGAATCGACCTTTCATTTGTTTTTCAGGATCTTGAACCAGCTTCTCGAGCCAAGATCTGGTACAACTTCCTCATCAGAGAGAGCAAGGCACTGGCTGAAGACAGTGATGCAATCGCGAAATTGGCCAGCATGCCTCTGAACGGCCGACAGATCAAGAGCGCCGCCAAGACCGCTCGGATCCTGGCTGCTAGCGAGAATCTGCCGCTCGCTACTGATCATCTACAGACGGTGGTTTTCATGCGCATGAAGGCATTGCAACTGCTGGATTAAGTAGAGGAAAGTTGAATGGTTTGGTATGCGAAGGATGAGGATGCTCTTCGAACTTTAACATGACCTTTGTGCCCGTCACTCTTCATAGCTGATGGGAGTTTATTGGTCGCAATCGACGTTAAGTCGGATCCAACTGAGGATTTTGAAAGAAAGGCATTTTTCATGACGGTAAAGTGGTAAAAGGCTACTTGAAAGAGGATAGCTTAGATTAGTCTTCACGTCAACAAAAAAGGGATTGCCTCATTAGAACATAATAGGTTTCGTGATCATTCATCGTCTATTCGTATATTGTTTGTTTTCGCTCTTGCATCAGAACCCTTGTATTCCTCCACAGCATTTTAAGCTCCGTATTGCTTGTCCTTGTCGGAGATGGGGAACTCCTTGCCTGTAGCGCTCTTGTACTGGTCACGGATGGCATCGGAAATAGCTTCGTCCTTGGCCTGCTCGGCGGCGCTCTCGTTGCTCTGATCGCCTGCACCAAGGAACTTTTCCTGCACAAAGTCGACGGCTGGAAATAAGTTGTTAATAAACAATTATATGAGACGTTGATAGGGATGTATACCCTTGTCGAGACCGTCTTCGTTCTTCTCGCCCTGGGCGCCGCCGCCCGCCATTCCGTTCACCTTGTCCATGAAGCTACCGCCAGCCTCGGGAGGAGCCTGTTGACCTTCGGTCTTGTTGGCGTCGTTGTTGCCACCGGTGAGGTTCTTGACAAAGTCCATGATGATAGTTTGTGTTAAGGTTGAGGTTGTGCGTTATGAATGAGATTGTGTTTTGGAATATGTAGGTTGATGAGTATGATGATGGAAAGATGGAGAATCAGACGAGATCTTGCCTTTTATACGACTAGTCACGCATCTTATCAGCACAAATAAGCAGGAGGGGAAGGAACAATTCTTGATTCATTGTATGGCAAAGAATCCACTGACGCAACTAAAAACAAGGACATGTACGTGAGACCGGGGGATTGTACTTTCACAGCTGAAAAATGATGTGCAGTGACGTTGACAAGACCAAGTATTGGTCGCCAGCTCGGCAGGGATTGACAGACCAAGCAAGATAAGGTGCGGCGATAGCATAAAGCTTAAGCTCGTGTGCCAAGTTTTAGGATGGTAAACCGCCTGGAGGGTCAAACTGGGGCGCTGATGTGCGGGGGTCAGCTTTGCTGCAGGCCTAGAGGTACTCCGCCAGTTTGAAGTTTACTGGCGATGATATCACGGATAATCACTGCATAGCTGTGGGAACAGCACGGCTGCTGAATTGAATATGTAGCATTATTGAAACAAATGGGTATCATAAAACATAAACTCTGTCTATATACTCCCTCCCATCCCCTTCGTCAATCGATGGCAAGCTATTCTAGGTATCCCTCGCATCATCGGTGCTTTTTTATCGATTTGTCTTCAACGGTTTTCACCGTCGGCGTGAATGTCGTTCTTTCGTGAAACCATAGGCTCATCGCTCGTGACTACAATGATCAGTACCGAGTGTACATTCCGTTAGCGTCAATGATCGCCTGACATCGTTGAGGCATGTTCTCAATGAGCTGTCGCATGTGTTCCTGAGATATGTTGTGCCAGGTAGCTCGAACAACTTGGCGGATGCGCCACTCGGCGACCTCGCCAAAAAGTGAATTGCCCTTGTCGATCTTGAGATTAGTCTTGATCAAATTGAACATGTCGGTGATAGGATTTAGGTCGGGTGAGGCGGGAGGGAAATGCTCGATGGGCATCCTTCGTCCTCGTAGCTCGTCCTTGACGACAACAGTGGCGTGGGCACACATATCTGGGCGCATTGCAAAGATACACTTAGGTTTCTGGCCGCTTATCCACTTGGAGAACCCAGGAAATATCACCTTGTAGTGATTCTCAGGGCTGAGAAGGCCAAATTTTCTGTCTGCTTGGTGACTCCAAGCAATAAGAGGACCTTTGCCCGTGAGACCTGAGAAGTGGGCGAAGTACATCTCGGTGTAATCACAAGTAGCGGGCTCGGGATGCTCGTCGTTGATGCAATCAAGGTGGAATTCCTCGTCGAATTGTCGAATAACCAAGGGTTCATGTGCGTCTGTAAGGGGAATGTGAACCTCGGCAGTGAAGAGAACCTTGTTCCACTGCTCCACAGTCCAGTTGATATGCTTGAGAGCAAAGTCTAGACGGAGTTTTCGAGTCTCCTCGTTAATGTAGGGACGAACAACTGCCGGGTACAACTTGAACCCATAACGACCAAGAGCATTGCGGATGTCATAGTCAGAGCTTTCTAAGCCGAGAGTAGCAGCGATCTTGGAAAGAGGCATGCGGCGGGTATGAGGAGAAGACTTGACGAACTTGACTAGTTCTCGGGCTTGTATTATGGTGGGAGCTGGGGGTCGAGTGTCGGTACAACGGGAGTTGTCGGATATTTGACGAGCTCTAGCGCGGGTCGCAGCACGAGTGAGAGGTTGCGTCCAGTTGACCATTTGAGCGACAAGCTGCTTGGGGATACCCTGTGCGTGTAGCTGAGCTGCATGGGCTCTCTGACAGCTACTTGGGATGTAAGCTGCACAGAAGAGTTGCTCAGTTTGCATGGCATTTTTCAGAAGTTCTGAGTCTTGAATAGGAAGTTGAGGTTTCGTATTGGAGAAATGCTTGATTGCAATCTTGACACCATCAAGCTTGGCGTTAATGGTAGCCTCAAGCTCCTCGCGAGTAGCAAGTTGTTGGTCAATCTTGGAGACGGCGCTGAGAATAGCTTCGAGAGTTTCAACCATGATGGAGATTGGGTGTGCAATGGAATGGGGGAAGACAATAAAGATAGAAACAAAGATTGAAGACAATGGAAGATTGGATGTGAGAGTCGGAATGGAACGTGGTAGCACGCTGATTGCGATGCAATTGTCTTGAGAGAAAAGAAAGAGTGATTACGATTGTTCTGTTGGGAAAATGGGAGTTCGATGAAGGTGGAAGTACAATTGAGAAAGCTGAAGGACCTGTAGGGGGTGCCGTTAGTGGGGGATTCATGGGCTATTGAGCTCTAGACCAATAGAACGCAATATGTCTGGGCGTGGGTAAAAGAGCTCAGTAAGAGTTCCCCACTCCTGACAGTTACACACTGTGAGGGTTGAGGCGGTGCGGGTGGTTTTGTGGCTTTGCGATGGGTCTTTGCTGGCCGGTTGACTCAAGCTTTGGTCGGGTGCAGAGTCAATCGCTATGACGCAGACGCATGGCTTCAGATGGACTTTTAAAAAGTTCAAAGATCGCGACAGAGACGTCAACTCAGAACAGATCCAATTTGTCCCTCAAGGCTCTCTGCACGCAAAAAATCACAGATTTACGTAGCCATGGCTAAGATAAACGAGGATCTTCTTCGGCGGCCGCTGTATCGTAAGTATTCGTCCATAACCCCTCCCCCGCCATGGATCGCCATATCTGAGTGTCGCAAAGTGCTAACGTGTTAACCAGTCTATGATCTCCCCGCCGAGGTTTTGGACACGCTGGTACTCAAGTCCGATGCAGACGCCGAAGCCGAAGCTATCGCTGCTACCGAATCCACGAAAACATCTCCTCCTGACAGCGTCTCGTCGTCCGATACAAATCTTGTCGGGACACAAGCGTGTTCTTTATGCGGTCTCACATTCGCAACGGTGATCGACCAACGGGGACATCTCAAGTCCGACTTCCACCACTATAATCTCAAGCAGAAGTTGCGAGGACAAAAGCCTGTGTCGGAGGCAGAGTTTGAGAAGCTGGTTGGAAATCTTGACGAATCACTATCAGGCTCCGATTCAGACGAGTCGGAGGAAGAGGAGGGAGATGGCCGACAGGATTCAACACTAACCGCACTTCTGAAGAAGCAGGCGAGATTGGCTGATAAGGAAAGCGACGTGAATGGGGATGATGAGGATGAAACTGCAGGAAAACCGGGTCGCGGCAAACCACCTCTCATATGGTTCAGCTCTCCTCTGCTTCCAGAGAAGACCTATTTCGGCATGTATCGCGCCATCCTAACAGGCGAGGAACAGAGAAATCAGGATTTGGTGGGGGTATTGAGGAAGAAACAGGTCGAACCCATCTCCATGCCGAAGATCCCCAAGGAAGGCTCCTTGTTGCCAGAGGCTGCATACAAGGGCCCTCACATCTTTCTCTGCATGATCGGAGGTGGCCATTTTGCAGCAATGATTGTATCTCTCGCCCCACGTCCCAACAAGAGCGGCACCACCATGAATAGAGAAGCGACGGTTCTGGCTCACAAGACCTTTCATCGATACACAACAAGACGGAAGCAAGGTGGTTCTCAGTCAGCCAACGACAATGCAAAAGGTGCCGCGCATTCAGCTGGTTCGAGTTTGCGACGGTATAATGAACAAGCTTTGGTGGAGGATGTGAGGAACCTTCTCCAGGATTGGAAGGCCCTTATCGACACGTCTGAGCTACTATTCGTCCGAGCAACAGGCGTAACAAATCGAAGAACGCTTTTCGGCCCCTATGAGGGACAGGTGTTGAAGTACAATGACACTCGACTGCGGGGCTTTCCTTTCAGCACGCGGCGGGCGACTCAGAACGAACTCATGAGAGCTTTCATCGAGCTGACACGACTGAAAGTGCGCGAGATCGAGCCTGTGCAGGAACAGAAGAAGGAGACGGAATCTCCAACCCCAACAAAGACGAGTACAAAACCCTCAAAACCCAAGTTGACAGAAGAGGAAGAGACCGCTTTACTCCACACATCTCAACTTCAAGCGTTTGTGCGCAGATCAAAAGTCCCCGCACTGCTATCATATCTCAAGAACAACAACCTCTCAGCCGACTTCGAATTTCAGCCCCTGGAGCAGAACCACCACGCGCCACGACCACTTCACCTCGCTGCTGCTCAGAACGCCGCACCATTAGTACTTGGTCTTCTGGTTCGGGGAGGAGCAGATCCAACCATCAAGAACAACGAAGGCAAAACACCATTCGAACTAGCCGGCGAGCGTTCAACACGGGATGCATTCCGCGTCGCCCGCTCCGAGCTCGGTGAGGCTAAATGGTCTTGGGATGACGCCAAAGTACCGCCAGCCATGACCAAGGCTGAGGCTGATAAGCGTGACGAGCGAGAGAAGAAGGAAGCTAGTGACAAAGAGGCGGAGCGCCGCCGCGCTGAGGAGGAGAGGTTGAAGGTTGAAGGCCCAAAGGTTTCAGAGGGGCGAAAACAGAAGGGAAATGCTCTGGCATCGGGACTTAAGAAGACACCGCAGGAGAGGAGAGAAGCCGAGGAAAGAGGTCTGACGCCTGAGATGAGGATGAGATTAGAACGTGAGAGAAGAGCACGCGCTGCGGAGGAAAGACTACGGAAAATGCAAGGCGGTGGATGAGTTTAGGCATCATAGAGCAAAACTAAGAATAGAATAACGCTTCCGCACACTATATTGTTCTCTGTAGTATCGACGCAGGACAAAAGTTCACTTGTTACAGAGCGACCTTATCATGAATGTTATACGTTTATTTTCCCACCACAGTAAAAGGCCTACGTGGCGAGCATGCTATCGTTGAAAAGGTTATACGTATTGGATCATAGGATTCCATCATCTTCACTCTGTCATCCCTGAGACATAATAGGCTATCACGAAGGGCCAGATAATAGGTATTCAAGATTTTACACGAGTAGAAAAACTCACTAAGGGGATATTGAAATAAGATATTCAAGTCAATTGTATCAACTAGCGAGAATGGAGACCTGCTTCATGCCATACCAAAGTCCCGGTTGATCCATCCACAGCTCGTTAATGACCAGATGGTGCGACCACTGCATCTGACCATTTGGCGCCCTCCTTGGAAACGTCTCTATCCTTGAGCCTAGAGATGGTAGACGGATTTCTTCAGAGGTGTTAGCTTGACTATGAGGTTCAAGGAATGGGGATACCTAACAGGAATCATCCCAAAGTCAATCGGGCACGTGAGTTTTGGCAGTCAGCTAATTATTACTTCCTTAAGTTTGGCATTCAAGATGCAAACCGAAACCTCTTTTAATTCTAGGCTAACCGAAATGAAAAATTCGGATGATGTACCGCACTCGACTAGTGATATGATTACGGAAGGGATCACGCAGCCTGAAAACATAGTAGCCATATCACTATCAGACTGCCGATGTAACTGGTTTTAAGTGCTTCCGATTTGGTACGCGAACTATCACAGCCAGAGTTGGGCCTGTAGATCATTGCCATCATAATGTCCTATCTCTACGAGTTCAGCAGACATTTCTTGATTGGGTGGTCCATTCCTTGTTCAGCTCTCTATCCAGAGCGATAGGCCCTTGGCCGCAGAAAAAATTCCCCGAGTGGTTTTTACCAGAAGGAATCATTTTAAAGTCCCAGAAGCCTAATTGGGAAGAAGAATTCGATAAGGAGCTAGAAGCATATCACAAGCTTAAACATCTTCAGGGCAGCGTTGTACCTCAATTATACGGCATGATTCAGTACCCGCACTTTGATCCTTTCAAATATCGGAGGGGACTGCTTCGCGACCTCCGAAGGTACAGTACTCGGTAAACAAAATCTCCGGCTCCTATTAGAACAGGCATTTATGTCTCTTGCTGATCCCGGAGCGTATCATGATGATATAAAGCTTGACAGCTGTGGCTGGAAGTATATATATGCCCACACAAACTCGGTCAGCTTGATAACTTTCGCCTTCTAAATGATAATGGGAAGGACAAGATTATGGTATTGAACTTAGAATCTGTTGGCTTCGAGCTTTCAGAGGAAAACCTTTCTCGTGTGGCAAAAGGAAGCTCAGAATGGTTAACAGATCAGTATGAGGACCATTTGAAGTGTATGGAGTACGACGGCGTGATCCTACCAAAGCGGCCCCTCAGAACATGAGGATAATTCACTCTGTCGTCATTGCGTATTCTTGTTAGGGGCTCACAGATAGAAAAAGTAATGAAATCAGAGGCTTCCTTTTCAAAAACCGCTCTGATTTGATGTTTCCAACTTTATTATCTTTCCTGGCATGTATTAGTGTGACCAGATGCCATGTATGCTGTTATGAGTTCGATACTCTCAAGCTACTCCTTTGCTACTCCCTTCCACTGGAACTAATCCAGTTCGCTTGGGATGATGCTTCTGAGTACAAAAGAATTGATTGTTTGTTCGTACCGTGAAATTGCGGCTCTCACTTCCTAGAAATGTTCTCTTGTCATTTCTGGTCTCAATCGAATAAAGCCCAGGGAATATCGTGGGGGATTAAGTTAAGGGCTTATAGCAAACACATATGTTATTATGAGTCAGTCATATACCATGATAAGACTTTACCACAACAAGGAATTCCCTGAAATTTTGGTAGTCTAACAGTCAAGGTAAGGGGGGTGAAGGTCAGCGCCCTGATGACATCAAGTCGAAATAGTGACATTGGGCTGGAAGTTTTGATCGATTCGGCCATGCTGCACATACGCCGTTACCATGACTAGTTGTGCAGTCAGCAGAGTGCATGTGGTTATTCTCATGGTGGACTGCGTAGGGATTTGATAGACACTAAATTCTCAGAAGAGATAGGAGACATGATAAATGACAGAGGAATTTAAGTCTATTGGTGGTGACGGCTAGCGGTTATTGACGATCTACGTCACAGCTTATATAGGATACTAGGTCAAATAAAAGATTTCTGATCTTTAAATCATACTACTGGCTTTTGACTAACTCTGGTATACAGGACTAGGCCTATGTTTTTCTTTGCTGATCCCGAATAACCAATGTATTACCAGAGAGCACCTGTATCCCATTCCTTTGGGTAAGCCTGGTGAGACCATGTGCAATCTAAACGAACTCTTTCCACTGTGACTCCAAAATTCAAAACGCCCTGCAATCCATTTCGGTGCCCAAACGCTTCATTTTGCGTCATTCTCACAATCAGCATTGTCCTCCGCTAGTTGTTTGATGAAAGAAGCAAGTAACTGTCCGTGGATAGAATCCTCAATCTGCATACGCACCATCATTAAGTTATAGGGTAGCTCCAGGCTAGGAACTTCTAGCCACTGCATAGGAGGAAGCTAGAGTGTCTCCCAGAGACCTCCCGCAATAGAGAAAATCACATGCACCCATCCCTCTATAGGTTGTTCGATAACACGCACAGCGATGTTGCACCGGGTGGTGGGAAGGATCGGCTCTACAGAACGAATCGTGTAGATACCGCCAGCGTTTCAGGGACGATGCTCAATCAGGTGAGTGTCCTTGGGGATCTCAATTGGAATTGGTTTGCGAAAGCGAGACAGCGCGCCAGTGATGAAACGGCATATCTCATCCTTGCTGGCGAGGACGGTTACCCCATTTGGATTTTTGACCTCAGTAAAAGAGACCGTTCTCTTTGGAGGTTTTCCCTCCTGCTTGAAACGGACCTCTTTGCAGATGAGGTGGAAGACATGTTGAGGGCAACTTACTTACCTTTGTTAGGGGTTTTCTGGTGTTGTCTAAGCTTGGTCGCTGTTAAACAACCCATGGTACAACACGAGAGCCTTGGGGTGAGAAATTGAATGGGATCATCAAGGCCCTTTATAAGTCCTTATTCTCGGTCAGGAATGGTTGTTCCTTTGTATATTATGATGACAAAAACAAGAGCATGTTCAGCACGTTATCAGATCTTAGGCATGAACAAATACTATTCCAGCAAAGACGGATCTCTGGTCGATTCAATATATATATATATATACGCAGCTTGCATTGGTCTTGTGTTCATTATGAATAGATTAAATGAGTCATAATTCAAGGACCTCTGTTCGCATAACTGCCCCCCCAGAGGGGGGTTAGAAGACTTTGGACTTCAAGTGGAGAACAAGAATAAACTAATCAAAAGACACCCTAAAATGTATGAATCCTTACCTAAGAATTTTTGTCACTTAGGATTGACCTCCTAAGTTTGCAAAATCCCCCCAGCTGCGTCATATCCAAACCCGAGCAATAACTATTACCTACGAAAAACAATTAACTCCAATTATCAAGTATTTAGTTCTGCTACATTCAGCTTTGGGGCTGCTGTCCTACAGTGAATCGAGCTGATGTCTAACGGTAGAGTTTGACGTGCATCCCATGAAGCCGCGGGTGAGGAACTGCGAATTCAGCACAGCCAAGATAATTGACAGAAGCGCGATATAGACATTGTAATATCTGATAGAAAGCTATTTTAATTCAAGCTGAAGCTCCTATATGTGTGCATCTCTATCTCATTAGTGCGCTTTTTCGTCTGTTGTAATCAATATCAAGATGTCGAACGAAAGCTCCAGGTTAGCAGATCAGCCATATCACATAGTCGATAAGCTGGGCCAAGGAGCATATTCTACTATATGGCTTGCCCGCGACCAGGAGCTCAATAAGTACGTCGCCGTCAAAGTCGGCACGGCTGACCGAGTTTCGAAAGAGATCAACATTCTCTTCAAATTGGCCCAGAATCCGACCAAGGAATTCTCTGCTCGTCTCGTCACTCCAGTACTTGACCACTTCACACTCGATGGGCCCAACGGCACCCACTCTTGCATTGTCACTGCACCAGCCAAGTGCAGTGTGGCCGAATCGACCAAAACCTCCAGCCCCATGTCATCATTTCGGCTAGATGTGGCCAGGGCGCTGGCTGCACGACTCATCATGGCAACACCATACGTTCACCAGACGGGCTTTGTCCACGGTGGTAAGTATCAAACCCCCGTTTTTGGGTCACTCGGATGCCATCTAATCCTATAGACATTCATCTGAGAAACATGTTGTTCCAATTGCCTGGTTCTGAGCTCGATCATCTCTCTATCGAACAGTTATACCAAAAATACTACAAGTCAGACCCCTATCCTGTGGTTAGAACCGATGGTCAGCCCGTCACCTCACCATCAGTACCTAAAAACGTTTATACGCCAAACTGGCTCGGCAAGCCTAGCGGCGAGGTTCCGTTGTCCAAAGCCAAGCTGTGGCTCGCTGATTTTGGGACAGCCTTTCATCCGTCGTAGGAAACAAGACTGATGTCCTACACACACTTACAAAATCGGCCACCAGAAGCGTTGCTTGATTCCACAAATCCTCTTACATACCCTTCTGATATGTGGAGCCTGGGACTTATGGTCTGGGAGATCATGGGTGATAGACCATTTATGAGAAGCTTTCTCTTCAATTGGGATGAGGTAATTGCTGATCAGATTGATGCGCTCGGCACATTGCCACAAGAATGGTGGAATAAGTGGGAGGCGAAGTCGAATGAATTTGAGGAAAACTGGCGACCAAAAGAGGGAAGGGAGTTTTTCACTCTTGAGAAACGTTTTAACATAATGATACATGAATCAAGGATAGAAGACGGCACGGAACAGATGGGTCATGATAAGAGTCGCGCTTTTTTAGAGATGATCAGAGGTATTTTACGCTTCAAACCGGAAGAGCGCATGATAGCTGATCAGGTTCTGCTGTCGGAATGGATGAGTAAATGGGCTATGTCGTGTGCAGAAGAAGTTTTGGGGGCGGAAACTGCTTGTTGATCTGTCTTGAGTATTGGTAACCCTCAATAGGAACGCAAAGATCTGGTTCAACGTCAGATATAGCGAATGCCGAAGAACATATGTGAACAGAATGCATGCAGATGATATGGGGTCGTAACCTGAGATTCAGCCTGGTCTTTGAACTGTTTCTCGAGATTGCTGGAGGAACTCTCTGTCTTCAACGTCATGCATTAGTCCTAGGGCTAGAGATAACATGGTCAGTATGGTGACGGGTGTTGAGTTTCGCAAGACGATGAATGAGTCCTGTATCCAAATAAGGGAAGAAGTTGCTCAACCTGCATTGGACGGAGTGAAAGACTTCAGATCTTAGGCGTGAATGATGACAGATGAACCATATCACGGACTAAAGTCACAAAGAAGCACACAGAAAATCCGATCCAGTATCCAGGCCCGGGTCTTCTATGGTCGGGCAGATTTAAACCGACGTGCAAGTCAGGTTGAGTGGAACCCCTTTCAAAGGTTCAACACCTTCCAGCTTCGACTAACAAGCTTGTGAGCCACTGTTGGACATTTTTCAGCTTCAACTCCATCGTTTCAAATATAAGAATACCAATGCGCATTCGAAAGCTTAAGTTAGCAAAAAAAAAAAAAAAAGTTGACAATTTGGGATCTTTGTGCTCAAGTGGCTATCGATGGTGAAACTGGCCCCGGTCAGTATTTAGAACAGGTATAGAATAGCACATGAAAACCTCTCTTTGATTAGTTGCAGCTTCAATTTGATCTCGATAGATTCTACAGTAGTCAATTTACTTATCATAATAGTGAAACGAGGAAGAAGCTGGCCCAGCGCTACGCGGATTGGGCCCGAAAACCTCAGCTCGCGCTAGAACTATCAGCTTGTGTCTTGTGCTATTGTTGCCTGAACTCCGCTGTCGACCGGAAGAAAGACCAGGATGAGCGAACCTGGCAACAATTCCACCACTCAGCTCGGAATAAAGGTAAAGAATAGAAACTTCCAAACTTCACAGCCACTTCCTACCTCCCCAAAGTGGCAGTCCAATCGGCTAACTTCAGGTTTCCACAACCCAATGCAGAATCCGTCCGGCCCCCGAATGGACGGAATTCGGAAATAAATGCAGGTACACTCGCAACTCTATACCTTTGTTGGGTCTTGTGGACTCAATCAGGTCTGGCGGAGATGTAGTGTCGTAGAAACCCTTTAGTTCCCCTGAGAGGTTGCAAAGCTCTCATACCCATGCAAGTGCGTGCAGGGAAACTGACAAGTGAACCAACTGAAATGTAACCGCAGGCACTAATGCAAGAGTTACTCAACGCCAATGTGATAATTCTTGTCTCCTTGACTGTATCAGCTACCGTAAGGCGAGTCAGCTGTGATCCGTGTGAACAGAGGATCAGTGAAACGCCGAAGAATAACGCTTGGATATGACGATCAGTGGAGTCCTTCGGTGCAAGCTGATCGACCTGAACGATAAATCCACTGTCTAATCGATCGAAGATGAGGTGACTGACGATCAGCATATTGCAGTAAAACCATCCTAAGCATAATTTTATATCGTGTGTTGCGGTATCTGCTAAAATAATGCTATTATAAAAACATACGACAGAGAGATTTGATCGCCGGATACCTCGCCAGGATCCGCTCTCAAGGTCGTTTTCTGGTTGTTAGTGGGAATCAAGTGATGTTACTAAGAAAAGCAAGGAACCATGTCACCTCAACGTTCAAAAGCAAAAATACAATTACCGTTTGTGTAGTTTCTGGCAGATCACAAGTTTCATCCAAAAGCCCCCAGGGCCGTAACTCGAAACACGGAACGACGAGAACAGAAAACACTAGGTCGAACTGGGCAGGCGACTTGAACTAACGTTAGTCCCAGCCGGGATCTCCCTGTCCGGCCTAAGAACAGGCGTTGTAACGCTGCATCGTTCTGCTATCAGGGGTCCTCAAGGCACCGTTGCATTCGATGATGGTTCGACCTTGTTCCGCGAGCCTAGGCTTTAGGTGATGCGTGGCATACAGAATAAGCTAGACAATCTAGCGACAGGATGGTAACCCTGGGATGAAAACGAAACGACGATGGCGATGATACACTATCAAGATTACCGACATGGGCTTCTCCATGTTATCCGGAGGATCAGTACGGCGACTTGATGAAGTATGCAAAGATTTGATATTGACTTCGACCATTTTGGATTCTCAAGTCTTGAACATGGGATGCTTATTTGCGGAAATACCCCGTCGCGGACAAACTTCTACGCTAAAGAACGGCGTTAGATGGGGCTCAATCAGTGTCGATTGATGGCGCACGGAGGCTAAAGTTAAATGGACGCCGACGATCCATGACGCGAACAAGCCACAGCGATCTTGCCTCAACATTTCCATCCATCACAGGTGTGTGGAAGTCGGTGGAGTGTAACCACAGCTTGTAAGCGATTGCACTAGTCAGCTGAGAAGTCAGTATTGGCAATTGACTGCCTGTAGGCCATTCGAAATTCGCACATTCCGAGGAGTTAGGAAACCGTCGAATTGTGTGGGTCGGTTGGATCAAGAACATCGTCACAAAGTCAAACTGAGGCCAGGTGCAGACTGGGGATTCAGGTGAATGACAGGGTTGCCACATGTTGCAACTGGTCATTCAAGCTGCCCCTTTGGGCCGTCTAGCAATCGAGTGAAACAACCTGTGCGCTGCCCATTTTTGAGGTCAAAGCAGTAAGCATAGTTTCAAGGTTGGTAAACTCAAACTTGATAGTTATGAGAGCAAATAGAGTATTGTTGTGCTCAGAGCTCCTTCTGGAACAGAACTTGGTAACACAGCTCGCATGGGATTCAGCTGACCGTTGAAGACTTCCTAGATAAGAACTCGACATAGCAAATCATTCTTTGATGAATCGCGTTGTGTCTGGATGTTGTTTGGCTTTGATTTCAGTTGCAGGCGAACATTGTATTGTATTGCTGAAGTCTACCCGGGACTTGATGATTGCTAAAACAAAGCATTCGCCGATCGTTCCGGAGCTGAGAAACATACTGGACGGATGCGCTCGCGAGATTCTGATCCGAGATTTCTGGCTAATAGCCCTTGCCTTGCCACCTCTCCTTTGGGATGCTCTCAAGTCCTGAATAGGATGCTAAGCTTGTGAAGAAAAATCATTGAAGGGTGATAGGGCTGGAAGATATCGGCCTCGTCTCAGATTCGCAGCTCAGTAATTGATGATTGGCTGCCCTGATGTTGAAACAGACTAGGGCGGCCTGTTCCTGAGACTCCTTGGCGTCAAACAGAGACGTCCAGGGTCTGTCTCGCCATGCTACTGGATGGGCGGTGGCGCTGGGTGCTAAAAATGAACACCAGCACTAAAGATGGAGACAGAAGCTGGGTAGGCACGAGATCATTCGGCGTTGTTCTTTTGACTGTCTTAAGCATAATGGCAGTAAAGTAGCTTGAGAACCAACACTGTAGCGATTTGCTACCCCATTGTGGTCATTATGCATAGGTAGATTTAAGGCTTGGAAGCGCTATGCTTCGTAGTTCACTGCCAACCGCCCAGTATTCACAATAGCCGCAAAGCATCAGAAAAGTTCAACGTCAGGAGGAAATGTGTCTCTGGAAGATCGTAGGCAACGATTCATCTCAATCCGGTTCGAATCTATCATGGTACAAGTGAGGCCCAAAAATGATCTTCCAAGCTGGCTATGGAAATCAGTCAGTCAGGCCATATGTAACGATCCATCAGTCATGCCAAGCCTGAATTTGGCCGTGTTAGCCAGATCCATGATCATTTATGCCACGAGCCTTGTCCGTTATAGATGGCTTGCTTCCGTGATTCAATCCCCGTCAACTCCGGTGGAAACGGTGGGCATGTGGATTAGCCTTATAATATCTCCGTTCTCCTATTATTCGGCGGGATGCTGCAAAAGGGGAATGGCCAAGTCCCTTGGTGTTGTAATTTCCTTTGACGTAGAGGAACCCGCGTTTGAACAATATTGACATGCTCAAGGTGTTAAGGTCACCCAATCGTGGTTTCTTAGGAGGCCTGTTGTAGATCCACGGAGACGAACAAGTGCGAGGGTTAATCACATGGCGATGTTATTTTTAGCAGTGGGAAAAAATATATTCGAACCTGTGAATAGTGACATCGTGATCATGTTTGTCATCGCGGCTTAACAAGTGCTTTCTAGTGAAGAAAACAGGCAACTGACGGTTGTGTCGAACAGTACTCCGTCTATTCCTGAGGAACTGTCTGGCTGCAAGCGAGACTCCTTGGCACCTTCTGTCACGACACACCGTCAGTGGCTTGCGGTGGCTTCTGGGGAAACAGCACCGGACCACGATACTCCCGCTAGGGGTAAATCCGCAACGATGGCAAAGCAAGTGCCTTCCAGCACCTTGTCTTAGTGGCTCTCCCAAAAACGACCAAACGACCAATTGGCAACCCCCAGGGCACCAAGCAAGCGCTCTTGCGCGATTGGCGGATATGGTGTTGGTACCTGCAGGTCTGGGCGGGACGTTAACGGGCCCGGGCCATCGATGCCCCTGACTCTTCTTAACATGTTCTAATAAGGTGGCGCAGCGTTTCATTCATCAGTTGCACTTGCCCATTCGTAGAGATGGATGATACCCAAGAAAAGGACGGTAGACGCGGAAAGAGCAATTTTTCCTGGGGAAAAGGAAGGAAACATCCAAAGCAGGAAAAGGGAACGAACTCCTTTTGGCGCTGTACCTAGGTAGTTATGACTGGTATTATGCGTCAATGATACTGGACTTTCAGTTCTGGATCGGCACCTTAGAATGACTGTAACCTGAGTCCGCAACCATAACCAGATTTATCTCTGCTCTGTAATTGACGAGAGGGATCCGCTATCTCAGCGTCCAAGTGCAAGCCCTGGAATAAGGGTGTGAATTTTTGCCGCTGTTGATGCCCCGCAAAAAAACGCTCTAAACGCTTACTTCGGCAACTGGCTAGAGGCTCTGTTTCGCTGTGGCCTGCTGAGAGGCGCTCAGCTAGTCATCATCAACACATGCAGTAGCGCTTCGGGGCTTTAATCAGAATATGCATAACCGCATTTCGATTGGTATTGGCTGACATTCTAAACAGTTTGCTCAGAGCAAGCGCCTGAACGATCAAAATATGCAATGCGGCCTCTTGAAGCGCAACGCAGCAGCGGGAGATGGACAAGCTGAAGCAAGCCCTGTCAAGCATAAACAAAAAGTTATGTTAACCTTTCTAAGAATACCACTTCGGCATGGTGAGTAAAGACAAGGTTACCTCTCATCCATGGTCAGGCACAGTCACCACATTGGCTACCGTTAGATTTTGCGCTTCTCATGGTGCAAGCAAGCTCGCTCATCAGTCCATCCACAGCCAAGACCTGAGAGAGATACACACCCCGGACAATGCCGCCTAAAGATCATTGGGCTTGTATCGAGCCGCCGTTGAGGGCCCCTGTCAATGGAGAAACTTCTGACAACAGGGGTCCCTGTCACGGATACTCATCCTTGTCATTGTCCCTGAGCCGCCCTAGACCACCAACCGCCGTGTCAACAACTCGTCGGATGGACCTGAATGCTTGGAGAGTCTTTTTCGAGCCTTCAGCCGAAGCTCAACCTGACTTGGAAGAGCATCAGGGGTTCCCATCACCGGTGGTATCTCCACCAGACATGGGCCATGGAGAGGACCATCCATGTTTGGTGCTGGATGCCGGGCTGGCCACTCTTCCCCAACGCTCCTCAAGCTCTTCCTATAGATGGAGAGGCAGTTGGGTATATAGATGCTTCTCACTCCCACCTCTTTTGACTCTTTTCTTTTGGATTATCACTCACCTCTTTCTTTTCCCTTTTTCTTTACATCAAAGTTTTCTCTTTTCTGTTCTGGTGTCAAAGTCATTCGTTTCCTTTGACTCCATTTCTTAATATTCTGTTCTGCATACCACACATTCGCTACACATACAACTAGTTATTACCTCGACAAATCTTCCACCATGAAGGCCAACTTTGCCCTTCTGGCTCTCACCGCCAGCATTGGCGAGGTCTCCGCCACCTGGGGTGATTTTACAAAGGCTCCCAAGTATACTATTCCACGTGCCATTGACAACAAGTGCGAGGACAGCCAGAAGAAAGGCTGGTACTGGGATGACCTCCAGGTCGGTCAGTTTGATAAGTACCAAGACTGGGATTTCAAGGGCTGGACCTGTGGAACCGATAAGTCGAAGCGCGATCTCACTGGCCGACATTTTGGCAAGTCTATCTCTGCCGAGTGTGGCTCCGTCAAGGAGCAGGCTCCCTCTTTCGGCTGTGGCGCTGGCAGCAAGCAGAAGTCCTTCTCACTGAAGAAGTTCCATGTCAAGCCCGAATTTGACTGCCGTCTCGAGTTCCACTACGAGATGCCTGACGGCTCTAACTGCAAGCACCAAGCCGACTGCTCCAAGGACGGTACTGATGTTTACAACACCCAGTGTGGTGGTGCCAAGAAGGTCCACTTCGTCTATCCCAAGCAGCCCAACAAGCCCAAGGACAAGTGCCGTATCGAGGTCCCCAACATCGATTTCGACTGTGACAAGCCTCAGCCTCCTACCCCCGGTAACCCTCCTTATGTTCCTCCTGGTCAGAACACCAAGACCATCCCCGGTAGTGACAACACTAAGACTATTCCTTATGGCGACAACACCAAGACTGTCCCTGCTGGTGAGGAGACCACTACTGCTCCCGCTGGTGGCAACACTGAGACTGTCCCTTATGGTGAGAACACTGAGACTGTCCCCGCTGGTGAGACCACCTCCGGCTCTTCTCCTGCTGAGACCACCTCTGCCCCTGTTGGTGAGAACACTGAGACTGTTCCTGCCGGTGAGAACACCAAGACCATCCCCGGCGGCGAGAACACCAAGACTGTCCCTGCCGGTGAGGAGACTACCTCTGCTCCCGTTCCAGAGAACACTGAGTCTGTCCCCTACGGCGAGAACACCAAGACTGTTCCTTCCGGCGAGGAGACCAAGACTGTCCCTGCTGGCGGCAAGACCACCTCCGGTTCTTCTGGCTCCGAGACCACATCTGCCCCTGTTGGTGAGAACACTGAGACTGTCCCTGCTGGCGAGAACACCAAGACTGTTCCCGCTGGTGAGAACACTGAGACCGTCCCTGCTGGTGAAGAGACCAAGACTGTTCCTTCCGGCGAGGAGACCAAGACTGTCCCTGCTGGCGGCAAGACCACCTCCGGTTCTTCTGGCTCTGAGACCACCTCTGCCCCCGCTGGTGGCGAGACCGAGACCGTTCCCGCCGGTGAAAACACTTCCGTCATCACCACCGTCTACGACAGCACCTCCACCGTCTACACCACTGAGATCAAGACCATCACTTCCTGCGGCCCTGAGGTTACCAACTGCCCCGCCACTTCTGGTACCCCCGTTGTTGTTACTGAGACTGTCGCTATCTCCACCACCATCTGCCCTGTGACCGAGACTCTTACAGGTGACAAGCCTGGCCAGACCAAGCCTACTGAGGGTGGTGACAAGCCCAGCAACACTCAGCCTGCTGGTGAGAAGCCCACTGGCGACAAGCCTGCCAAGACCACTGAGGGATCTTCCCCCAACGCTACCACCGATGTTCCCCAGGAGCACACCACTATCGTCACCAGCTACGACAGCACCTCTACCATCTACTCTACTGAGGTCAAGACCATCACTTCCTGCGGTCCTGAGGTCACCAACTGCCCCGTCACTGCCGGCACTCCTGCTGTTGTCACTGAGACCGTTGCTGTCTCCACTACCATCTGCCCCGTCACCGAGACTATCACCCACAAGGCTCCCCAGCCTGAGAAGACTGGCTCTGATGAGAAGCCCGAGACCCCCAAGGCTCCTGAGGATGGTTATGATATTCCAGGAGTTGTCCCCAGCTGCTTGAACACCTTCCTTGACTACGTCGCTGACTGCAAGGACAACACCGACGCTGCCTGCTACTGCCCCTCCAAGGACTTCGTTTCCAACGTCTTCGAGTGCCTGTACGCCCACGCCGAGAATGACGACACTGTCGCCCAGGCCGTCTCTTTCTTCCAGGGTATCTGCGCTCCCTATGTCCCTAAGAACCCTGCCATTGCCACCGGTGCCGACTCTGTCACTGAACACATCACTGTTACTGGTACCACCGTCATCACCTCTGCTCACTACACCACCATTGTTGTCGCCACTACCATCACTGAGCCTGTTGTTGCTAGCGGCACCCCTGTTGAGGGTTCCTCCACTGTCAAGACTGTTGAGACTGAGATCGTTGTCCCTGAGGTTGGCTTCACTTCCGGCCCTGCTGGTAACGGCCCCGTCCCTGCCCAGACTGCCCCTGCTACCGCTCCCGCTGCTGGTACTGAGGCCCCTGCTGCTCCCGGCTATGAGGCTCCTGGTGCTGGTGAGACCCTCATCACTGGCAAGCCTGTTGTCGGTACTGGTGGCCTCCCCGCCCCCACCTCCGCTCCTGGCGTTCCTGTGACTGCTGGTGCCGCTCGCAACGGCATGGGCATCGCTGCCGCCATCCTGGCTGTTGCCATTGCCCTGTAAGGTCGCGATGCGCTCTGCACATCATCTGTGTTTTCCTTGTCGTTTATAGATTAGGTCTTGGTACCTGAGGCGGGAAATGTATGTATGTTATGTACGCCCGCATCCCCAGACCGCTTGAGCTTCCAGGGAAGCTAGAAAGCGCGCTCATCAAACATGTATCATTCTTACGATCCTTACGAACTATGCATTAGTGTGGAAACTTGGTACTGACCGGACCCTCATGTGACATCAAGTCTGGAGGTCGAAGAAAAAAATGAAGTAGAAAAGAAAAAGAGCAAGGGAAGTTACCAGTTGAGCCGAGATGCACAGAAGCATATATACCCGCTGGCTGGTTGTTTAATGTTAATATTGACTTATTTCTGTTTGAATCAATCCCCAATGCTCGCCTAAACCTATATTCTATCGTGAAGTGTCCCTCTCGTTTGTGAAGTTTGATAGTCTCCTTTGGACATTGTGCATTTGATGACTCTGGAGACGACTTGCTTCATTCGAGAATACTATTCTTCCTCTGAGTATCTAAAATCTATAGATACCATTGACCTGTAAAATTTCTTGTCATGTAACTACTCGGGAATCAACCCCAACCCAATGAGTAACACCAGACTTACTATTGACGTATCGCATCCTGCCACGCTTTATAGAGTGAGTTTTATTGTAAAGATCTCGAATACATCACTATTGAACTATCTCTTCATCTATGATAAACAGTCACATAACAGATGTTCTTTCAAGTGTCTTGTGTAACTCTGTAGCACATGTTGAACTCGAACGAAGGGAAGAATAACGATCCAATTCCCGTGGCGCAAAGACATGAGACCCCGAATCAGTATATTAGGTATAAAAGGAGCCGTCAAATTCCAGGAACTACCTACTATACTTATACTACACTCTCTGGAATTGCCTACCTCGAGCTTTCTGCCACCTATCATCGGCGCCTTCCATTCTCTTGACCTCCCTAGGCAGTAAGGTAAGGTAGCTAATGTACTCCAATGTATTGCCAACATCGGAATTTGACTAAAGACCAAGGTAATGCATGACTTGTAGGTATTCTCTGAGCTATTCTGTGGATTTGGCTCGATAAGGTACCTGGATACTTACGTATGGATGTCTGTCATGCAGGAAACAGCCACTTATAGATCCATAGATCAAGGCAGCACCTACCCAGACTCCCTCAGTGACACTACCATCTTCTCAATTCTGTTCTTCATTACACAATTCGAGTAACCATGGCCTTGGAATCCTCAAATTTATCTTCCACTTCGATCTCCGACCCCAATTCTGTGTGCCTCATGGTTATTACTCCGCCATTTCATTTTCGCGGGCTTCGCGGCGGTCATTGTACCCATCGACTGACCATTAAGCTCAAGAGGCCCAGATGAGGTATCGTCTTAGCATTGGCATGCCTTTGTTTTCTTCATTCGTAATTTAATATCGATATTCATCCAATAAATTCCCAGACATTGCGACTGGGAGGGACTTGCTCTTGATTTGTGCACCATGTCCGTAGAGGAACCCTTCGACCGCTCGCAGACTTCCATGGCAATGGCGATGACAGGCACGCCACGCGCAACGTGTATACCCCTCCCACGTCAAGTTACCTTGACGATCTGGGCAAATGGGGGGTCAACCCTGTGGCCTCAGATGGTTCACCAATTGAGTGGAATTATGGGCAACAGAATCCTGGATCTACCGTGACGCATTGATTGTGGCAAGCGAAGGAAACGATACTTTGGGATGTCAGGCGATGCCCGATTTGTGTTTGTCAAGAAAAAAGAACACTAGCTCCTCAAGCTTGAGGGCAGAAACCTGCAATATCGGTCATGGCAAGCATTCCATGCCTGAATTGCATAAGTTTTGTCTTGGCCACGCGTTCGCCAAATTGATCACTTCTCAGAGTTCATGCAAATTTTGAAACTGAAAGATAAACGGGAAGTCTCTCCGATTATGTGCACGCAAATTAGCTGTGTACAAGTGTTGCAGGATTCGCTGCGCCACCAGGGTCCGGTGCCAAGACATCAAGACAATTTAAGCCTTTCAAGATAATCTAATCTTATCAAATCAATCAGTTTCATGTGGAGGCAGCTCCAAGTCGGCAACGATGTCAATCGGTCCTCGAATCGAACGAAGCATGTGGTCATCATTCTCAGAGTGATAACTTCGGTTGTTCAACCTCAACTGCATAGGTATCCTCGGGAGATGGAGGACAATTGGGCGGACCAAATTAGGAGTCTCCAAAGATTCCATTCTCTCGTCAAAGTTTCGATCGGCGGTGTATCTTGGCCTCTTTACACCACTTCCTCGGTCTAGACAACAGCAGCCTCTTTCCTGCTTACAGAAAACACTACAGTAGCTCGGAGATATTGCGATACTATTGGGAGATGAGTTAGCCAACGCCCGGTGCCAAGAGTCTCTAACTTACGGCAACTTCTCTGGTCCACCTAATGGAAAATGTCTCCCGAACGGTCGGTTTATACGATGAGCATAAGGCCCAACGATCCTATCTCAACCCCAATCCACTCCATTTCTCAGATGTGGTCCCAGCATGATCAATCACCGGACCCCCACATGTGTACGATAAAGCAGACGAAGAGCGAGAAAACACTGGCCAGGCAGCAATCGATCCAATGCTTGACATCCACAGTCATCGCGGCTCCGGGCCACATTACAAGCTCAAGCGCCAGGGCTCGTTTTTAGACTGGGCGAATGACTTGCCAAGACGTTAAAGCGAACACCAGAGCCATGTTGAGGGAGAAAATTTGCTTCAAGCATCGATTCATAAGCTAATTTGACATTCTAAATTCCCTTTTGGCCGACTTCTCATCAATTGACCCAATAAATCCGAAATCAGTTAGAATGCTCTTTCCTGTGGAGCTTCAGCTTACTGGGGCTCGATCTCATGATGTTACATATTACGTTAAGATTGATAAGGACGAAAAAAGAGGCCCTGCTCAAGTACGGGATCCTCGCAGAGATTTGACACACCGCAGAAAGCTATACTACGGAATCCCGTTCTGGTGGCTTGCCAGTTTTCTCTCCGATTAATTGCCTGGTGCCAAGGACAAGGCTCAAAACCTTATCCAATTCAACAAGCGCACCCGTCTCCCTTCCTGGTTAGAAATGGCCTAAAGAGCTGTGCATGGCGTGGTCGATTCCGCTTTCTCTTACAGCGAGTGGACGCCCACTGTCCGGAAAATAATCTTACATCGCCCAACGAGCTAACATGCACGCACCACTGCGTTTAACGAAACGCCGTAAACGCGTTGTTGGTTGTTGGTTATTGCTTTTGTGATCGTTCCAAATTTGCGAAGCGATGAAAGATAAGCGAGATACAAGTGAAATCCATGGAAGCTCCCGCCTTTGTTGTGGCAAACATGTCGATGTCTTTCTTTACGTGCCCATTCTGGGAGAAAGACGAACAAAACAGTTGTCCCAATGCTACGCCGCACGCTGTGAGGTGAAAGGCCAAGAGGTGCAATCTTCGGTGCTGATGGTGCTTATCAGATTATCAGATGATCAGATATGCGACTAGCGCCGAAAAATTGCGTTTGGTGTTCTTGGAGGCCAACGCCAAACAACGCCATACCGCACTGAGCAGTTGGAGCGACGCCACTCTCGGCCAACTCACCCTGGCTGTAGTGCAAATAGTTTCTGGAAATAAGCTCTATCCAATAGATGCGGCTCTTGATACTGCAAGGTCTCCATTGAAAACAGCTACGGTGCTATTTCCAATGGTAAGGCTCGTAGGGCCAAGCAAATAGAGCGTGGATGATCAGTGTTAGTGCGTCTTTTTCTTCCCAGCCCAGAACCATGGTCGCCTCTATAGTAGGAGAGTGTTATGCTCAAACAGGGGCTTCCTGCTGTTGATGGCCCAGGGGGGTCGCAATGAGCTTAATCCTTACCTAGTTCATGGTAAACGTACGGCGGCCAGTCATAGGTGGGCTTAGGAAGTCTACCCATCGGAGACCAGTTACCGTTTTAGCCATTCGAAAGATTCGCTCTGTGAAATCTAGCCATGGATGATCATCGCCTATCCCGTTCCCAATTCTAGCTCTAATGAGAGCTTCCCATGCAGCCAGAGTTGTAGTGAGCTACGATCTTGGCCCGGTAGGGCAAGGTACTTAAGGACGCTCTACCCACTTCAACTCGACCTTTTGGTTTCCTCATCCATTGAGCAATAGTTCAGCTTACTCTCCCCATTCATCTCTCGCTCCGTTGAGGCAATCAAGTCCTTCTTTATTTTGGAGCGACCTCAATAAATCTCGTTCTAATGGCAACTCATACCATGAACGGGCCCACGCCTGTTAACGATGTGTCTGTTCCCGATATCGAGAAGGCCCCTACCAACAACAATATCATGACTGAGGAGGATCTCAAGGATTTCTCCGATGAAGAATTCAAACAGGAGGGTGTCAAAAAAGCCGAAGCCATCACCAGTGTCTGGACCAAGAAGATGCTGATTGCCACCTTTGTCTTGTAAGTATCGCCATGTTGTGCTGTATGGCTATACTGACTTTATTCTTTTCAGCCTGTTTCTCGTCTCCTTCGTCGATAGTTTACTACAGAATGTGCAGAGCAACCTCATTCCCTACGTCACGTCAGCTTTTGCGTCTCATGGTCTGCTCGCCTCGACGGGTATTGTTGCTTCGATTCTTGGTGCCGTCTGGAACTTAACCCTTGCTAAGGTCATTGACATTTGGGGTCGAGTCTGGGGCTTTGGTGCTATGGTTCTCCTGGTTGTTGTCGGTATGATCATGAAAGCTACATGCAACAGCGTGGAGATGTATGCTGCTGCGCATACGTTCTACTGGGTCGGCCATCTTGGTCTTATCTATGTCATTGATGTTGTTGTTGCCGACACCACTACTCTTCGCAACCGATTGATCATTATGGGTATCAATTACACTCCGACCATCAGTTCCACTTTTGCTGGTCCCAAAATTGCTGAGCTCTTCCTGCTCAATGTCAACTTCCGATGGGCCTTCGGTTCGTTCTGCATCATCCTGTTGGCATTCTGCATCCCCGTCATGGTTATCTTCATCATGAATGAGATCAAGGCCAAGAAGCTGGGTGTCGCCCCTGAGAAGGTCCACAATCGCACTGTTTGGGAGTCGACTAAGTATTACTTTGTACAATTCGATGGTGAGTCCACCATTTATTCAGATTTACGGTCGACGTACGATTCCTAACATTGCTCCAGTTATCGGCTTGTTCCTGACCAGTGCTGGTTGGGCTTTGCTTCTGCTCCCTTTCAGCATCGCAGCCACTGCCCCCAATGGCTGGGCGACTGGTTACATCATTGCCATGCCGGTTCTTGGTGTTGTCCTCATTGCGAGCTTTGTGGTCTGGGAGAAGTTCTTCGCCCCTGTGCCTTACTTCCCCTTTCACCTGCTTGCTGACCGTACCATTTTGGGCGCGTGTCTAATTTATGGCATCATGTTTGCCTCTATCTTCTGCTGGGATACCTATTACGGCTCTTACTTACAGGTTGTCCACTTTGAGAGTGTCACTACTTCTGGTTACATCCTCAACTCGTTCTCGCTTATGGCTGCTTTCGTCGGTCCCTTTGTTGGTATCGCCATTCGATATTTGGGACGCTTCAAGTGGCCTTCATTTGTCGGCGTGCCCTTTCTGGTTCTCGGTACCGCTCTTCTAATTCACTTCCGTCACCCTGAAACTGCTGTCAACTGGCTCGTTATGTGTCAGCTCTTCAATGGTATCTACAGCGGTATTTGGTCATTGACTGCCCGTATCGCAGTCATGTCTTCGGTCAAACATCAAGACGTTGCCGTCGCTCTGGCCATCTGGGGTATGTTCGGTGGCATCGGCTCTTCCATCGGTGTGGCTATTGCAGGTGGTATCTGGACAAACATGCTTCCCACCGAACTTGCAAAGCAGCTTCCCGAGTCTGCCAAGAACATGACTGCTACCATCTACGGTGACATCAACGTTCAACTGTCTTACCCTGCCGGTAGTCCTGAGCGAGATGCCATCATTGCTGCTTATGACTACGTACAACAGAAGATGATCTACGCTGGTTGCGCTTTCATCCCTCTTTGCGTTGTCTGCCTCTTCATGTGGAAGAACATTGATATCAAGGAAAAGGATGCACAGAGCAAGCAAGCCAAGGGCATGGTGTTCTAAGGGTTTGTCAGACATATGTATGAACACAAGTTTTGAAAGGGGCAAGGGATATGTTGAGTCTCATGATTAAGATTAATGCATTCACGTAATTCTAAATGATCCATTCACTTTATACATACCTCACCTAGACAGTCTAATTGGAGGCAGTCCCCAGCTCATAAGTGCTTGACAAATACCGAACTCGTACCAACGGGATGTCACGAGAACTTTCGGGATCGGACATACTCCTTATCCATATTCTCTTGGATCATATCTTTTTGCGTGCCCTTGTCATGGGTACAAGTTTGTTGATAAGCAAGCCGCCTCAAGAAGTACTCACCGTTCATGTGCATCTTGCAAGTTGCCATATCACTGCTCGGGTAAAGGAACGATTGAAAGTATGGAATAGGCATATTTTGTGTAGTAGGTTATCATGGCCTTAGGCTTTGAGAACCTGAGCTCAGGCTAGGAGATCATAAGCCTATTATGGCATTCTATGCTATCTAATTGCTATTAAACGCTTCGCTTCATTACGCGAAAGTGGACATGTGTTTCACTCCCTTTCTCATGCAACCAGACAGTGCGCCTTTACAACTTGGCTCCCTTCTCTTTTCGGCCCTGCTTCTCACGGTCTCTCAACAAGCGTCTCAGAATCTTTCCACTAGGGCTCTTTGGGATGACATCAATGAACTCAATGCCACCCTTGAGCCATTTGTGTCGCGCTTTGTGCTCTTCAACGTGCTTGTTGATGCTTTTAATGACCTCCTCGTCCGATTTGCCCTTTGCATCAGGCGCTTTGACGACGAAAGCCTTGGGGACTTCGCCAGCCCGATCATCGGGGACTTGAATGACGGCACAATCATCGACAAGAGGGTGGCTTAGAAGATGGGCTTCAAGCTCAGCTGGTGCAACTTGATGTCCCTAGTGAAACGTGTAAGTAGGTGAACCAAAGATACCGCGGCATGTGAGTTACCTTGACTTTGATGAGCTCCTTGATCCGGTCAACGATGACCAGATGCTCAATGCCCTTGGGTGACTTGCGAACAATAACCTCGTCGCCTGTTCGCATCCAGCGGCCATCGCTATGGTTCACAAAAGTCTCGGCTGTAGCCTTTGCATTGTTGAGGTACCCCTTAACGACGTTGGGGCCTTGGACGTAGAGCTCGCCGGGGACATTGTATTCCGTAACCTCTTTTCCTTCGGCATCGATAAGCTTAGCCTTGATACCAGGGATGAGAGGTCCCGAAGAGCCAGGGTCGATATCGAGTTCGGTGGTTGAACACACCACAGGTGCTGTCTCAGTGAGACCTGGAAAGTCAGTAATAAGGCCAGATATGGTAGAGAAGGTGAAGTACCGTAGCCTTGGCAGATACGCCAATTGGGCCAGATCTCATTCAAGTCATGGATGGTCTCTTTTCCAAGGGGAGCAGCACCGCTGAAGATGAAGCGGACAGAACTGAGGTCATACTTTGCGCATTCAGCTTTGTGACTAATCATTTGGATCATGATGGGAGGGACCAGGGCCAGTTGTTCAATCTTGAAGCGTTGAATGGCAGAAAGGAACATCTTCAGGTCAAACTTGGGCAGAATTATTGTTTCGTCACCGTTGTAGACACCTTCAAATGAGTTAGTTAAGTGAGGTGGAAGCAAAGAATGAGATAATATTTACCCCAATGAGCAATTGGGACGAGGCCATAAATGTGACTGAGCGGTAAAAGGCCAAGCTGAACTTGAGTATCGACACCTGCTGCTTTTCGACCCTCAGCACTCTGGACTGTCATTTGCATGACATTTGCAATGACATTGACGTGAGTGATCTCAACAGCTTTCTACAATTTGTGAGCTCTTCATTCATCTCGATTGAAATCTGATCAAGACTTACGGGAAGACCAGATGTTCCACTGGAATAGCAAAGATAGGCAACTTGCCTCGCACCCTGTCCCTTGACCCAGTTCAAAGGCTGGAGCTCGGGCGCATTCTTGCCCTCTGCGATCAGATCATCGATCGATTTGAAGGGTGATTTAGACTCGAAGCCAGGCACGGGTAGGAGGAAGATACGGTCTTCAGGGATACCGGCTGCCTTTGCGGCAGTGAGAGCGGTCTCAAGAAGGGGAACACAAGTGAAAAGGGCGTTGGCGCCGGACGACCGAAGCTGATGCTCAAGTTCTGGGGCGGAATATGCGGCGCTCGCTGGTGTGACGATTCCATTCAAACGGTGAACGGCATGGGTCACAGGGATGTAGTCAATCTTATACGTTAGCTGAGTCTCGATGTGAGCGAGGTTGAACATACAGTGTTGACTGAGAATAGCGCCGCCACTCTATCCCACTCTGTTCCATCGTGGATATCATACCCAAGACGCTTTGCAAGAGCACGCGCGAGAAGGGTCTCACGTTGGATGACCTCTTCAGTGGTATACGTCTTACCAGAGATACCACATGTGAAGGGATTTCTAGACTGAGCAACAGGTTTACGGGCGTACTTATCGCCGAAGATAAAGTCGGGGATGGTGATTGACTCGGGAGGTTCTGAGGAATGTGAGCAGAGGAGCTGAAACTGATGGCAGGGTTGAGTTTACCGAAAGGAAGGCTAACCGAGGGAGGAGGATAGAAGACCATGTTGAACGAGGATCAGAGTGAGGATATTCAGGGACTTGGCGCAAGAGAAAAGAATGAGGAGACTAGAGAGGGAAAAAAAGATGAGGAGCTGACTATGTACTACGTAGATTGTTTCCCTCGTTCTCTTCTCCTGTCGCCTCGGGGGGTTCCTCCAAATCTGGGGAAGACCCAATTTAGCGCCATTGAATTCCCACTATCTCCGCATTGCACCAATCTTGGCCTGTTGGCTGCGATTCAAGACCTCGGTGGCTGCCGAGGTCCAGAATACGTTGGTTGCGTAGGTTACGTATGTAGCTAGATCCATCCATTGGAGGTTGTCAAAGGGCAAGGTAGAGGTACGGAAGGAAAGAC